>JAOBYJ020053545.1:0-11214 GCA_025403565.2 Palythoa heliodiscus
CTCGTTCTCGCGTCCCTCGTCGTCGCACTTCTCGCCGGCGCGCGTCAACGTCGGTTCGGCCGCCGGTCTGAAGGCCGCGCGGGAAGGTAGGTCGGTGCGACTCCGGTCGACCGACCGTTACAGCCCGGACCTTGGACTGAGTGCCTTCACTAGTTGATGAACAGGGATAAACCTGAAGTTTGCACCCGTACCAAAGGCTACCACACAGCTCATCGGGTTTGATCTTATAAAAACAGGCAACAGCCAACACAACAACAACAGTGTCAACTGTTTGCACCCAAACGTTCCTACATCCATGTTTAACAGAATGTGCTACATGTAGTAGGAGCCTTGTGTGTGCTTCTTCCTGTGTGCATAGGACCAGGCCTGATAAATCTGCCCCTTCAACTGAACTGAGGACTTCCTTACCCAGTGTGGTATAGATTGCTTTTTCGACTGTGGTGGAATTGTTTGTTTTTTGCTATGATACGAAACTGAACAGTTCTGTCTTGTTCTCGTCAACACGAAGGAAACCCTTCCAGTCCCTGGGTATTGTCATACGTAGGACTACTCATCTTCGTATACCCTTCCCTCGTTTCTGCATGGTGAAGGTCTTCAAGCTGTTAAGGACATTCACCTCCCAGACTACATCCACCCTGTCAGTTCTCTCGAGTTGTGATAGTACAAATGGAGTGAATGCTAGGTTAGCATACTCCTGGAATGTTCTAGCATTTTCTAAGTTAAGCCTCAGAACAACGGCCGCACCATCTAGCACTTAGCATTAACAATAGGAGTGTTAGAAGATTTTGTATTGTCAACTGGTAAGCATCTGAATAGATCAGACTTGTTGCCCATCCGCATTGATCCACCAAATGATAATGAGAGAGGAGCTGCCTGATTTTCATGAGTAACGAACTGTTCTAGATTGCTCCCTCTTGTCTGGCACGAGACATAAAGTCTAGAAAACAGATTGCAGTTATTCTTGAGGGACTGTAGATCCTGCCTTAGTTTTGTTGAGGACTTTGCCCATTGACGGCTAAACAGTAGAAGCCTGTTCTTTTTCAATGTCTCGGTCACTGGCACAGTGCGATTGACAAGTCTCTCATTAATAAACCTAGTAAATTGTTCTTCAACAAGTCTCTCTATGCATTCCACTGTACCCTTTACATTATTGTCGGCGATTTCTCCAGTGTCAAGGACAACTAATTCTTTGCTCTCATCTTCAAACGGATTTCCGAGCTCTCTGAAAACCATGCCATGGCAGAGACTGTGTTGCCTGTCTCGTGGTCCACAAACTTGCCCTTCCAGAATTCTTCAGCTACGTGGGGATGCTTAGTCTCCTTCGCAGCCGTTGTTGTGTTGGGCTTCCTGTTGCTCCCCAACGAACGGCTGCTTACCCGAGCGCAACATTCGTTTCCCATTGTTTTTCAAACATCATAAATAAGCCAATCACTGTAAAGCTCTTAAAGGCGGCGTTGTCGCGAAATGAAAAACCTGTCAAAACAGTCATGAAAATGCCGTGTTGCCGCGTATAGTGTTATGGAGATTAAGAGCCGAAAAAGGGTTTTTATAGCTTGAATAGACTTCTATAATTAATTTGTTTCAAAGAAATTCCGGTGGCAGATTAAGGATAAAAATCCTTTGGAAAACAATTTACAAGCAATTTAGCTCAGTCAATCGATGTTTTCAAAATCTATTCAGACAGTGGTTTGTTCGTTGCAATCGTGCTCTGCGAGTCTGCACGTCTGTTCAAACTCGAAACACTAAAAAGCGTTGCTGATTTAAAGAAGGAACAAAAAACCAGTTTTTGATAGTAACCGAGAAGCTCGCAAGACTCAAAAGATTAAGAAAGTCTTCAGATCGTAGCGGTTTAAAAATAACTGATAGTTCGGTTGGGAACAAATAGATCGACAGCGTCGCCCGATTGGAAACTGTACGACACTTACGACTTTACAACCACTTATAATCGCTTTTAGACATTTAATTTATTTTAATATAGCTTCTGAGTCACATTTTAAATTCTCCATATTTCCTGGATTGTTGACTTCGATAAATTGACAAAGCAAAAGTCAAACGCCGTACAAAGACAACTGTCTACTACTATAAAATTCGTAGCCTCTAGAAAAATCAAGATTTTTTTAACACGTATCTCAATGGCATGAGTTAATGCTTGCCTGTGATAGTTGTTAAGAGATTCTGTTGAATTTCTCGCACACAAACTTTCCTAGTCTCCTTCGCAGCCGTTGTATCAACTTGCGCGAAAAAGTTCTGGATTTCTGTACTAAGGCTGTGATTGGTCAAACCAAGGGAAAGGAATGTTGCGCTCGGGTAAGCAGCCGCTCGTTGGGGAGGCACAGGAAGCCCGACACAACAACGGCTGCGAAGGAGACTAGGGGATGCTGTGAACTCGGAGCCATCATGTTACGAATGTGTACAGAAAGCCACCTGAAGTAGTGCGTATGGTCGAGAGCAAACATACTTACAGGTTCAGGTCTTATTTATTAAGGTTACCAAAAAAATTCGTTCAAACTTCAGTCTCTTCCAATTTTTAAATAATCATATTTTATACACGATGAAGCATTGATAAAATATATTGTTTCAGCGGAATAATTGGAAGCTTTACTCCAAATAAAACGCAAAACGTGTGTTCACAGGTTTGCTCATATAGTTAGAAAATGATTTTTAATGATTATGCTAAGTGTACATGTTAAACAATTATCAAACTTACAGCTATTACCTCTTTGTCCTTGTCTTCATTTGCAAGTACTTTTCATTCATAAAACTGAAAAAGCCCTTACCTGGCAGCACAATTCATCGATAAGAGAATTTAAAAACCCGCCATCACTGCTCGACGCCATTGTATCACCAAGTGCTATCTTCAAACCGAGGCCACTAAAACGGTGTATCCGCCGACCAGTTAAATTTGCTTTAGTGCATTATTCGAGTTTCATCCTCTAGAACGTTTTGCCTTAATATTCAAAATTAATAGTAAATTTAACTAACTCTTGCCTTGTGTTAAAAATCAACAAAGATAGCACTTTTGTCTTCAAGTGAGGTCAAGGTCACTATTGTCATATTTGAAACTAAACTACAAATTTTGTTTTAAAAAACTCGTTCCAAGAACTACAACCAATAGATTTTAGAAGTGCATCTGTTTTTATCAGTTACTTTAGCTTGATTTTTATCTTAAACAGAAATTTATACACACAATTTTACTTGTAAAGGCCCACCAAAGTCAAATTACAAAGTTTAAAATTCAATTTTATTTTGAATGTGCACTATAAAACATTGATATAAAACTTTTTTCAATGGCTTTTGACTTAAAAGTAAGCATATTTAAGCATACATATTTAACAATATTTTCATTAGTTTAATTCTTATCAGCATTTTCTTTATCTATGACGTCATCACCATTTTGATGACGTCACAGGTCGAATCTGAGGTGGCTCCACATCTAAACTTAAAGCTTATGGTCTGAACATCAATTGCTGAAAGTTTCATGCTTTTAGTCGAAAGTGCACACTTTGGCCTATTTTTGAGGCTTAGCCGCTATACTATTTCAGATATTGACGCTGTTAAACAAAACAATATACTCAATAAGCCAGATAATAGATAATTGAATTTATCTATCAAGTTATCATAGACTTTAAGATAAACAAACATTTTACTTTCGTTTTATATTAGGGAGACAAATCCAATGAAGATTTTATTTGTAAGAACTAAATATCAATTGCCTACATTAAATCCGCTGAAACGAATTTGGTATCCAGAAACTTGTTTAAAGGCATTAGATTTTAGCGGCGATGGTAACAAAAATAATTAACATTCAATTACTTTATTACTCACTCGATTATTCTTAAAGATTATTCAAGTAATGCGCAGAATGTTTTAAGAAGTGTTACCTTCATAAGTTTTTAATTAGTTGGTTTTAAGAGAACTGGCATTTGCTAAACTCGCATCTAAACTTTACTAAACTAAAAAATCGATAAACAAGTAAAAAGTTTTTATGTAGAAAATTATTATTGTTTATATTCAGATGTTTTAAACTAAAACTTGTTAACACTTATCCGTTTTTATAATTCTTTAAAGGTATATGGAGCTTTCCAGTTATTCCGAGACCAAAACTTTTGCCACCCAAGGAAGCTGGTTCATGGAGAAAGCATATCCAAACATCAAACAAAAGACAACAAATTATTTATGCCTTAGATACAGGATTGACCAAACGAGATCAAAAAGCTGTAAGTATGGCATATATGGAAAATCAGGGACAGAGCTTAGACGCTGATGGCGACAGAAATGACAACTCTCTCCGCAATGGACCCGTTGACAGTGAAAAGATACATTCGCGTGGGTTTCATGAAATATCAGTGAGCAAAGGAAATGGTCCCCCCTCCATTGGTGTTAAAGAGAACAACCAAAATAAAAAAGTTATGAAATTCTATGGTTCGGTTGAGTCATCGACTGAAGAAGAGAAACAGATTCAAACGTCATCTGGAACAGCAGTTGTTGCTAACACGAAATCTAATATAGTTGCACTTGGTAATCCACAACCCGTTGTAAAAACCGATAGTAACAGCAACATGAATGACATCGGTGCAAAAACAATCTCGGTTAGGGATTCTACAGACAGTGACGTAAATATCAAGGCCAGCGCAAAAAATGATTTTTCAAACAATGAACATACTTTAAGCAGTAATGGAGGTCATACCGCACCTGAAAATAGTTTACAAGATAAAGTAACGCAAAGCAAAAGTGTTGCTTCTATTGCTAGTGACACAAGCATTGTTTCCCATGGTTCCGAAGAAAAAGGGGATAGTAAATTGCTCTCTCGCGATCCCTCGGGAACACGGCCACCAACGGTTATCATTATGGGTCAGCCGAATGTCCAGATGGTGCCTCTTTCAGCAGGTCAAGGCTTCAGCCAAAGTGTACCACAGAGTAGCCAGCCATTTGCTAGCATTGTGCCAGTCATGCCTTCACAAGGCAACCTGTTTCTACCAATGATCCAGCAACCAGCAGATAATTTAGACAAAAGAGGCGTATTCTTACAGCCCGTGCAACAGTGGTCAACTCCGTTACTGTACAACCCAATCGTAATGCCTTCTGAACCTCAATATTTCAGCAGTTTACCTCAGTATCCTCTTACGATTTTAGGACAAACCCAATCTCAGGATCCATCAAATCTACTAGTTTCTTCTCTGAGTCAAAATCAACAGCAACAACAATTTACGGACCCCAGTTCAACTGTCACAACGACCGCGCAACCAACTGAACCACCTGACAGCTCTAATGACAGCTCCTCCAACCGGTGGGTTGATGGACAGGGTCACTCTCGAAATGAAGTGTTGGAGGATTCCGAGAGAGAGTATGAAGAACAAAGAGAGCGGGCGAGGGAAGAATCGGACGAGCGGGAGAGGTTATACGGAAATGATGTCAGTGATGATGATGACAATGATCGAGAGGAGGAGGAAGAAGAAGAGGAACATCCAGTCCCAAGACTCGATAATCATAGAAATAATGAGCTAGAATCAGATGAAACCGTTGACCCTAGAGATGAGGAAGAGGACATGTTTAAAGACGAAGAATACGAAAGATACAACAGACCGAGAAATAGTGGTGATCTTGGCTCTAATCACAATTTTCAAGCTAAAGATGTTGCCAGGATGAGGTTTCTCCAAAGTCACTATCCTGCTGCAGTGCAACATAAGTTCCTCCAAAGTCGTTACTCGCAGTCGTATCCGGCTGATGATGTTAGTAGAGAGCTAACACCACTGAGTGAAAATGTAGAGCCACCTTGGACTAGAACCGTACCTCCGCATTTAGAGGGTATAACCCAAGATAGTCCCGAAGTATTTCGGTTTGACAACCAACCACAGACGTTTCAAAACACAGGATTAAGCTCCTTTTTACCAAAACATAGCACAAAGCCTTCAGAACCTGTATATCCCGACATGTCAGCAGAGACATTCTCGCGATACCAAGTGAGTAATCCAGAATCCGAGCTGAAACCAAGGGTCCTTCCTATCTCGCTCCCATACCCTGAAACAATCACTTTTAACAAAAATAGGATTTCTTTACCTTCCAACATGGAGATCACACAAATGACGGCAGATCGAGCGCGCTTCCTCGAAGGACAACATGCTGAGCTAAGGATGTCAAATTCTCCATTGGCATCAAAAAATAAGATTCCTAGAAGCCAAGACAATGGCAAAGTAGAACTTAGTAACACTATGATTTTATTGAATGGAAAACCACTTGAGGATGCGGCTCAGCTAAGAAGCCGCATAGTGAACGGAAAGATTATTCAAGGCAAAGGAAAAATTATCAAATCCAAGGGGCCGGTGAAAGTAAGAATGTCCCATACTAAAGATCCAAGACATATGAAAGTTGTTAACATTATTGCTCCACAGCATTATCGTATTATTGATACCAAGGATAAGATACGGAGACCGAAAGAATCTATGTCGAGATCCTTGGTAAAAAAAGCGCAAGAACGCTTCTCGGACATCTTAAATAGATTAAAAAACTAATTAAGCAAGACCTCTGTACTTTTGACCAAGTAAGTATCAGTTGATTTTGTAAATTTTAGGCTTGTATTTGATCACAATGTTTTCTTATTTCTGTATTTTCAAATGTGTAACATATTGTTACTCTCTAGTCTAAAATTGTGCTGAAGTTTCAAAAAACACCTGCTTTTAATAACTAAAGAATATGACTGCAAAAATGTAAATAAAGAATTTTATTACCACATTTTATTTTGCGTTTTTCTTTTAAAGTTATCTCAATTTTCTCTTGCTACAATTTTTATCGAAAATAAATTTTGGTTATTCATTGTGGAAAATACAAAAATAAAATGATAAAGTATTGTCGTCTGTCTCACGATGTAGAAAAATAGCCTGATAAAAACTACCAATGTGCAGGTGAAACATTCCGATCCACATCACATCACTGGTTGATCCAGTGACTACATTGTGAGAATAACAATAAGCTCTTTCCTTAATCAAGTTTTGACTTTTCTGATTTCGACAGCCATTGTGAGCGCTCTCAATGTGTTTGATTTTTTAATTATACAGTTAGTTTGAAAAGGGCCTACAGTATGTAGAGATCGGTATTCAGGTAAACGAAGAAATTTTTGATACACTTAACATCCTTAGGGTAAGGATGTTTAAAGCATCCTTAGGGTATAATATAAGGATGTTGGTTTCTTGTGTGTTAAGAAGATTCTTGAATATCATGTCCAAACAGGTGAAATAGACCGTTTTGATATACTAAGCCACATTGATCTGTTTTAAACGAATTCGGGAACTGAAAGTGGAATTAGTGAAACAAGGTGCCATTAAGAGCATCAGTGGCCCACCGGAGTTCGGGCTATCTGTAGTTTTCTACAGATTAAATTCTTTGACTATCTTCTGGACAGAAAACTAAGCAGCAGAAGCTGAGGTGACACAACACGAGGTTGTCTGCTTGCGGCTCGAAGTCCCGACCATACATTCGAATGTTTAGTCGGATATTGTGGCCCGGATCACTAATCACACCAAAGAAAACGAATTTCTTTTGGATTACAAGTCTACGAGGCAAACAGGATTGATCCAAACTCATAAGACAAAGCATAGTGGTTAAAGCCCCTTTACGAAAACCTTTATTGAAGAATTTTGCTTGCGAGACGGATACTCGCGTGGTCTTACTACACACACAGCGGGCAGGTGGGAGGTGCGCGAGGGTTTCAAGGACTCCAGCATCCTACGAGTTGTTTAGTTTAAGTTCGAACAATTTAAAGATGAGATTTTCTGATGCTGTAGTGTTGTAGTGCTGTGTAAAAAAGGCTGCACACATGTTTCCCCATACTGAAAAAAAATGTTTTCACATGATCAATGTTTCTAGTCAAATTAAGAATGAGATTTCAACGGCTTTCAAGATTGCGATAACTGATAGACTATTGGTTAAAACGCATATTCTTTTGTTTTTGCTAGACTTCAACTTAACTTCAAAACTCTCTCAATTTATATGAGAGGAACTGGCATGATCTGTTGCAAACTTTAAAATAATAATACTCAATAAAAAGTTGTGTTATAATTTTCACTTTTTAAAAAACGTTTTCTATTTTATGCGGATGGTTCTGCAATGTGTATATTTATCAGTAAAAACTAACATCACACTTCATTTTTTCAAACATAGCCTAAAAGTTTTCATTCATTAGAAATGACTTTAAACTGATCAATTATTTATATCCAATATTCACCACTCAACCGAACAGGTTCTTTCAGCCAGTTCATTCTCGTGTTGTTAAATACGATTTGTTATCAAGCAAAACGTTTATTGAAAATATACTTCATAATGTATTCACAATAACTATCCCCAGAGGGCAAAATTATGACCTAAGCTGTTTTCGCCATTTTGGCTGGTTTAGTTTATTCACCATTATGGCCTGGTCTTTCTTCGTCTTGTTCCTTGCCATTATGACAGCCCGGAACAGCGATTCAGGTGAGTTTGTATTTCGTTTTAGATGATAAAATGCGTCTCGTCTAGAGACCACTCAAAATAATGGTCTAACTCACATTTTATGATTATTTTAAGTTGGATGCAGGGGTGCTTTTAAAATATCTGTTGATCTGTTAATCGCTGTTAAAACTGGTAATCCTTTGACTAGATTCCTCGCCAAATTTCTTCCGTATTTGTATTTACCACTTTTAGTTTTCTGATATTTCAATTGAACTGGATCAAATTAGAATTTGATGAAGCAACATTCTCTGCGACTGTGGTCTTCACACTCGTTCGGTTATCTACCAATCGTAGGTTGTACTGTTGATCTTCAGGGAAGACAAACAGTTAACCTGTTGTAGTCGAATTAAGGAATCCTAATGACCAAGTACAGACTCGAGTTCTAAACACTTGGCATTGCCGCTGATACACTGCGGAATCATAACGCAGTAACTCCACTTACAAATTGAGGCTGGAGGTTAATTTGGGTAATGTAAAGCATCGGGTAATCAATAAATTTTACTTTTTCAAAAGATTAGTAACGTTAACACAGTATAGTTTTTCACTTCTTAAATGAACTTATTTTCTAAATATCAATAGCAGATTATTAAATCAAGCTCCAACACAAACAGCACTTGTCGCAGCATCCCACTGTCACTCTACATTTTGCACTGACCTCACAAACACTCACAAGTTGTGCCTTTTATTTTTAAAAAGGCCTTGACAAATTCTTTTGATGATCTATTTTGCTATTATGTATTACTAATTGTACTACTCTTTTATATTTGACAGAATTAATAAGAGACAAAAGTGATGCAATGGCGAAATCTATTTCTGATCAAAACCGAAAGGTTGAAGAAGAGAGCGACAAATTAGTCAAGGCGATCGACGAGACGGGCAAACAAATTGAGAGCAAGGATGAAGAAGAAAAATTTCTAAAAGCAAGTAGTAGAGTCGATGAACTGATGAAGACTACCGAAGATGCAGTTGAAAAGAAAGGTAAATTCTTCCACACTTCAAAAAGTAATATTTACCTGTACGTTCTTACTTTGTAAATCATTCACAGGACCTACATAGATTAGGTTTTTAGTTAATTGCAAACCAGAACTCCGCCCTGCCAGAACTTGAAAAAGGATGCAACAAGACCCAAACAATACACTTGCGCGTTTTCGGGATCAAAATTAACACCTTATTTAATTTTACAAGATAGCAGAGGAATATGAATTCATGAAAAAAACACTCAACCGGAAGATCTAAGGTCGATTACTCATTTATATCCACAAACACAGCGTATCTGAGTGTGCGAGTCTGTTCCTGCGAATCTGTGTGTGCCAACTTGGCTCAGTTGGTAAAATCTCTAACTGCCAAGTGCGAGGTTCATCTGGGTTCGATTGTTGGCCTTGCTAAGGGTTGGGCATTTGTGCAGTCTTTTTTTCGTCTTTTTAAGCCTTGCGACTGGAGGACACAAGAGATCTCGCGCACTTGTCGATAAGATTACGACCCAGCGTTGTGGTCTGTCTTTGGTCGCAAGGGATATTTATCCTTAAAATAGTATTGTAAACTGTGTGACGCAGTCCTGCCCTCAAGTTCCTCCAAAATATTGCAAACCCAGGTCATTCAATCACTGGCTGCCGTTGGGGTTAGAAGCCGACCAACTGAAAATATTATTAAAATTATGATTATTAGTTTTATCATTATTATTATTGTAAACAAATTGCTCGTGGCACTGGCAGATGTTATACCGTTTAATATCCTTAAGAGAGCGAGTCATAGCCAATGACCAGGTGTCTCTCAAGTCCGTTCTTCTTGTAGCTAGCTCTCTAGCAATTTTCTTAAAATCCTTGCCGTTCCCAGTAGAGCCGTTTTTCGTAAAAACTCAGTCTTGATCTTTATACCTAGCTTGTCGATCCATTTACCCAGGCTTTTTGACACACTTCCAAGAGCCCCAGTGACAATGGGTACCACTTTCACCTCTTTCATTTTCCATATCTTTGCAATCTGCCTCTGTATACTATGCTTTTTTCTTGAATACAATATCTAAAATATTAAAAAAATCAAAGACCCTGTGAGCCACCTCATGGATGAATTTATATAGGTTTTACCACAGGCCGACTAGGCTAGACTCTTTTAGCTCTCGTGGTTGTTAATTGGAGCCTGCGGTTTGCTGTTCGAAGATCGAGTCCCACAGAAACCTTTATTGCTTTTTATTGCTTTTATTATCCTTTTCTTCTTCGTTTATAGTTCGAAATTATTTTTTGAAAGCCGCTTTTATATTTTTCTTCCCCACGTAATTATTACGTGGGGGGTGAAAAACATAAAAACGGCTTTAAAAATCACATCTCTCAAGATGCAATATTTTTTACGAGGTGAGAGAAAAATATAAAAACAGCTTTAAGAATCACAGTTTATTCAGAAAATAGTTCCTAAGTGTAAAAAGAAGAAAATGAGAATAAAGGGGGTAAAAAGGCAAAAAAAAAAAAATTGGTTGGTTTCTGTTAGACTCGACGCAGGTTTAGGTTAGGTTTAGGTTCAGGTTTATTAAGTTTGCAAAAAATTCATACACAATGAACATCGCCTGCAAATAGCGAGCTAATCTAGGCAGGCGATGTTAAGGACACACATTTACGCAAATTACAAATTGAAAGCGTTAAAAAAGTCAATTATGAATAAATTAATTGTCAAAAAAGTAAAAAGTAATGAAAAATGAGGAAAAATTTTAAGATTAATAATTGAATTATAATTAAGATTTCTTTTTTA
>JAOBYJ020053655.1:0-11211 GCA_025403565.2 Palythoa heliodiscus
ACTCGAATTAGAATTTTGATAAATCAAAATTGGTCTATATTATCAGTAGCATATCGGTTAAATTCTCATATTTAGTTTGTTACATTGATGATTTAACTAATTATAAAATCAACCTAGGTATGACGTAATGATGTTAATATAACATGCACAAGAGGTTTACCTTTAAAATCTTTTTCACCCCTGGAATTAATATTTTACTAAGCAACTATTTTCACCCAATCCTGTAAAATTCTACCATGTATGCACTTCTCTATAGGAACTAAAGG
The DNA here is from genome assembly GCA_025403565.2 of Palythoa heliodiscus. Lineage (NCBI taxonomy): Eukaryota > Metazoa > Cnidaria > Anthozoa > Zoantharia > Sphenopidae > Palythoa > Palythoa heliodiscus. The sequence goes on from JAOBYJ020053655.1 coordinate 267, forward strand.
CATTCAAGAAAGTGTTTTGAAATGTGTCTATTCGTGCCAATATTCGTTGTTAGAGCTTTATTTATAGTAAACAAATTAGTTTCTCTCCTTTCCCGTACAGGAAATCAATTCAAACTAATGTCATCATTTAAAACCTAGCCTAGTTTCTATGAACAATGGCTGTTTGTACTTACTCTGTGTTCTTAATGCTGGGGGCTTGGCTAGAGGTAGTATTCTGGTAAAGGTCAATATTGTAATATATATCAGTACAATACAATATCATGGCATATAAATTATTACGTCACCCTTGCTAAAGAACAGACTTTTGTAGTTCAGGTTCTTTGTTATTATTCTTTATTTATTACCATTCCATTCGGATTGAACTAAATATTAATTTTAAAAAAGAAACAAAAACAAAGCCTTGGACTGTTATAGCACAATATCAAACGAGGATGAAATATAACAAAGTTATAGGAGCAAAAGTTTGGTTCAAACTTGCAGATCTAAAAACTTTTTTCATCACGTGTTCCGTGAAGACTTTGAAAGCCAGATTAAAAAAAGCAGTTTTAGATTTTGTTTTTTCTGTTTTTTCCGTTCACACTTGCACACTTAATGAAAACAGAGTCAGTCCGACTGCTTGACTAGTATATCCCCTGTGGTTTTTCCAGACAACCAGCAGCTACCCATGTCTAAATCATATTTTTACATATAACAAATTTATCAGTCAAGGTGAATAAGGCTCTTGTTATTGTTGTATGTTGTTTGCTGTTTTTTTGTTATTTGTTGCTTGTTGCTTGTTTTTAAAGGCCGAATAAAATGGCGAGCTTTTCAGGGTACGGTGGAAAACTTGGGAGCACGCCCTCCCCCGCACGGGAAATTTTTGGATGTAGAGCTTCATTATATTCCAGTCACTTGAAAATGCTTTCTGCAGTGGCGGATTTAGAGAACGGTCCCGGGCCCTCCTTTTTTGGCTCTATTATTAGTTTTTTTTCTTATTTGTTTGTCACTTATAAAGTGTATGGTATTGTACCACTAAGTATACACATATTACTATGGTTGAATGATCTGGTCACTGTAATCTCAAGTATTTTTCACTTTATTGACTTTTCACAATGTTGAAATGAAATTTTTGCGTGGCAAAATATAATTTTCAGCAAATTATGGATTTATGGCCGTTAACAACCCAAGCTAAATTGTAGCGATTATTCATGCACAAATGCGAACACGTTTTCTAATAAACGTATGGGCCGTTCATTGTAGGGAATGCCGTAATGATTTGGGGAGGGAGAGTTTCTGTGGTCTTGAGAGTCGGTGTGACCTTGCATTTAAAAACGTTTTCTTGCTAATTAGTTTGTGTTGTTGATCAGGAAAAAATGTTGATAAAAGATTTACAATATGTCAGTATTTAAGCCTGTCTTTTTGGTTACAGCAAAAACAAATTTATCTCTTATATATCCTTTTATTCCATTTCCTCATTTCAACTGTATATCATATAAACTATACATATAGTTTTAATTATATCCTTTATATACTATCTATTACATATATAGTATTAATTATATATATTTCTATATGATATTTTAAAATTATTTTGTATTCTATGTGAGTATATCATTAATAAAGCAAGCTAAGTTCTATAGGCGTAAATCTCTCTCTCTTTCCATCAAACTTGGACACTATCGAAGCTGAAAATAATAAAGCATGTTTAACATCTCAAACGCCCAAAACGTTCTTGTTGGAGTTATTGGAAGGGGGGAGACCGGGAAGAGCGAAATTAAAAGAGAAGGGGGAAGCAGACCCCAGGCCCATGGCTCCTTCCCATACCAAGGCCTTGAGGGTAAAATAGAGTTCAGCTGTATTGCTTCAGATACCACACGAAGAAACGAGGAAAACAATTGCCTTCATCATGACGCACTTCTAGCTTCTTCCATTGTACCAACAATGCTGCAGGGTTTTACGTCATGATCCAAATTACGTTAATTGTTTTAATTTGTTACTAGTTTTTGGCCTGCAGCGATAGGTTCTTCGACCGGTATCACGGTCCATAGTACGTATGTAGTTTCAAAGTTTTAAAAATGTTCGCTGTGTCTGAATATTTGAAGGGTTTTATTTTTGCTTTGCCGGCAAATTGTTTGCTTGTAGTACGAGGAAAAGCACAAATAATAATTAACTGGTTGTTATCGGGATAAATTAACTCAGCTACAGTTCACTCCAGCTACATATTACATTGCCAAAAAATATATAACTCCGAGCTACTCGCAGGCGACTGTCCTTTAACAATCGTTGCCATAGAGACCGAAATGGCCTTTGTTCTCGTCCGCTTGAAAACAAAAAGTTTATCAACTGGGGAATTAGCTACAGTTAAACCACTCAACAATGTTTTTGTCAGTCTCTGTACGTTTTAATGAATTAAGTCACCCAATATGAATTTGAATAAAAAGTAAGACTAAGAGAAGTCGGGGGAAAATGCACGTTTTATGTAAATATCAACGTCTGCTGCCACTAAAAATCCATACGAACTCGACTGAAGATTTTTGTGATAGCCTTTCTTATCTTGATGTATTATTAGCACAAAATTCTATTTGGAGCGTAATGATAAAACTGGTGACAAAAATAGGTTATCAGTGATTAAATTTCAAACTATTCAAAGCATTTCGGACATGGAGAACTTTGCAGACTAACGATGGAGAGAACAAATTGTGATTGGTTGAATTATTAGCTATTCGGTTTCCAATTACAAGTCTGGCGTGTCAATTACCAAAGCCATATTGTACTGTATTGCCCGCTGTAGCAACCAATCAACACGCTCGGGTGGAATTCTGCTGTCGGCGAATCGCGCATGTCATGTGTAGTCAATCACAAAATCTGTGAAAAATTTCATGCATGGTGCTGGGATGGTACATTGTTTTTGAGTGATTTCTCCTCATTGAATCGCCGATTTCTGCGACTTCAGGACTTCACTGCAGTTAAAACATCCATGAATGCAAACGGAGGCAAAAGGAATTGTTGCTAATGACATAATTCGTCGGAAAATATTGTGCCTGTGTGTTATTTTCTTCGCAGGAAGTGAGGCAGTTTTGCGGGGTGAAAGACATTTGAAATGGCGGACGTTTCTGAGGAGTCGTTTGAACCTTGGAGATCAAAATACAGAAGGGATAGAACTGAGAGACGAGAGGGAAGGCGAATAAATCGCTTTGATGGAGTAGATTCCTCGCCATCCTCGCGCACTCCGAACGAAAATGATGAGGCCGCAGTTGCGAATGATGTTTCGTCCAGTACTGACAGAGAAGCTGCGCGTCGAGAAAGAAGAGCTGAGCGTCGAAGGGCTAAAGAAGAAGCAGAATCGAAGCCTGTGGAAGAGTCTCCCAGTGTCGAGGGAGCAGCTGCAGCTGAAGAAGATACGCCTAAAAAGAGCATAAAAAAAGAGAGAAAAGGCGAGAACTCCGCGCGCAAGAGACAAGCAAAGAAAAATCTACGCGAGAAGCGGCGTTCCACGGGAGTCGTGATTATGCCGAACATGGATGTAAGTTTTCAAACTATATTGTCGTTCTTGTTGCCTTGGTTATATCTATCGCCTGTATCGCAATTCGTTTGGGCTGAAAGAAGCAGAAGAAGTTCAGAAGGCTGTGCTTAGTTAGTGTATGGTGTTCTGGTATTAAATTTCAGCGTCACGAAAAAATTCCCAGATGCCTTCCATTTAACACCAATGTCTAATATTATATGTACGTTATAAAGATTTGTGATCGTGTCTGTTAGTTGTAGCGGCTGAATGGATTGTTATATTAGCACTTTCATTACTGCAACAGGCCAACTGGAGATAGCCGTCTTACTCTCTGTTATTGGCAATCCAAGTGGATCATAGAAACAAACTGTGGAACGGTTTGATTGTGTTCTGTTCCTATTAGAATTACTCATTCTGGTAATCAAATTTAAACAACAATGAATTATAAAATTGAGGTTTTGCCCCGTCGCTGTGCAAAGAAAGAACCTATGTACACAGAGAATTTTATGGATTACACATGTGCCCCATATATTGGTTGTCTCTTAAAACACCTCCTTTAAAGCGCGTGAGTTCAGTAGGTTATAAAATGTCTTTACGACGTGAGGATGTTTTTTAACCATTCTTGAAGTGGTCGGGCAGTGGTTTATGAACACTTGTCGCACGTTACTGACTAGACAGGGTTCATCTGAAATCTAGTTATGTGTTTTGATTTCGCAGCTTCTTCCAAACCAGAAATTTGGTGCAAACGTATTTGAGAAATTGCAGCGAACAGCGGCGTTGAACAATATTCACCGAAGTATTTTAACTTGTTATAATCAAAACTCTTGTAATTTGCAAAGGCGAAAACTCGCGAGGGAGACTTTGATTGGTAAACTGTGATTCTTCCTCGTAAACAGCTCTGGAGCTTTGCGATGGTGACAAAATATTATCGGCTACAGATCTACACTTGTAGTTCACATGATTTCATTGTTACATTTCGACATGCGTGAGTTTTGCCTTGCCGGCCGCGAGTTAGGTAAACAACGTTGGTCGACAATTGGTTTTCAATCGACCACTTTATCGCTGGTTGATTGTTTAAACGACTTTACACTGAATACCTTCGCAGAAAACGTTTTAAATCTATGGTAAACACGTTTAATTACGTCGGAAAGTATTCTTGGTGGCTTTTTAATTTCTCTTGCAAAGATTAAGAAAAATATCAGAAACGGAATAAGGCAATACTTTGATCTCGGACGACTCATTTTAATGCAATTTCTTTATTTAGAGCGAAGAAGACGAAGACAAGAAATTGAAACAGAACACACAACAAAATGAAGCGATAGCGGACGATGGAGACGAAACGTTAGAGGTAGGTTGCAGAATTTGAAAATTGCATTTGTTCTTGTGGACAATATATTTGCCCCGTGGAAATTGACAACGTTGCATTATATTCGCATTGATCCTGTCAATTTCATTACGAATGTACCTTAAACTTTATAGTCATGTTTAATAACCTTATAATTTCAAAACTAATAAACATAGGAATTTGCTTTAGTTTGATAAGAATGCTTGAGCAAGATGTTAAATTCCTCTTCGTGTCTTTTTTCTGGGTTTGACACGTACAGGCGCAGCTGAAATGAAGCATGTATGAAGTATAATCGTGTTTTGTCTCTTGTAAAATGCACTTCTGTTCCTTAGTTGGGAAATCCTGTTTTCACGATTTTTCTATGGAAATCAACAGTTAAAGCAGTTTAGGTTTCCAGTAGAGATTAGTTACTGTGCTGTGGCAATTTAATTATATCTTGTGTGTTTCATTTGTAAAACTATCAGGATGTGCTGTCATGTGTTATCAGTTTAGCTGGAGGCATATTTTCAGTGGGCTGACCTTATTACATGGTCTAAATAAAGCCCTCCCTCTCTTTACACGATTTGTTTTCAATATCTGGTGTATCTGAAACCTCTTGTGCATAAGTTAACAGCCTGCCATTGTAATGCAATTGAACTAACAACAAAACTCAGTGAAGTGTAAGGTGAAAATTCTACACAGCTTCTTGTTCCACAGGCACAGATTTTCAAGAAGTCACATTAACAGAAATGGTAACTGAATAGATTCTTGTTTGATGTTGAATTGTTGACTAAACTCTGTGAATGCTTTGATGTTATGGGGCAAAACTCTAGGGTTGGATGACTTTTTATGGACATGTTTACAGTTCTTTCCAATTTCCATGACTTTTCACTAACTTTCTGGTGTACCAGGATAATTTGTTCCTCTTGATTTTATAGAAACAAAGAGCCTCACTTGTATAAAAACCACAACAGACTTGCTCTTGTCTTGTTTTTCTAAAACATTTTGTTTACACAATAAAACTCAATTGCATTTATTGGCAATTTTAAGGTATCAACTACTAGTTCATTCTTTATGTTTTGTTTGTAAGAAAACAAACTTGTTTTCTTGTTTTCTACTTTGTTTCTTTATGTAGCCTTGTATCAGAAGAACTTAAATTTGTTTATATGCGAACAATTATTTGTACTAATAAAACAAATATTGCCAAACATATCATTTTTTTCTTCAATATCAAAGTTTTCTTCCATTGCAATAAAATTGGTATAATGATTTTATGCAGTCACATTGGAGTAATAAAAATATTTCAGTTTTTGAGATAAACTGTAAATACTTTTTTGGTAGAAAAGAGATATTTGATTAGGATTTATTCATAATTATTTTTATGTAAGTTTTAAAATTACATGAAAAAGATAGTACTACTTAAATAATTTCATGGGCTGTTTGAGTTTAAGCTGTGCCAAACTGGTTCACTATTTAATTTGGAAGGCTTTGAATCAATGTGAAGATCTTCCCCTACAATTTTTCCGTGCTTTTATCAATATTGCTAATTATAGCTGCAGATAAGTTGTAAAGTGCTTAAGGTTGAACTGCATTCCCAACATCTGGGCTGTGTAAATGAGGAAGTTAGACCAATAATCCAGAATTTGATGATGTTTTGTTATTTTCACTTGCTAATGTGTTTGTTTAGTTCTAAAGCTGACAAATTTACTTATTATAATTGAATTATAGCAAACGTTACTTAAAAAGAAATGTGTCAAAGGATTGGTAAAGAAAGTGCTTTTTGTTGACCCATATCATTATGCTGTGTAGCACTCATCATTGTAAAGTGTTCATTTGGGTTGGAAAATAACTCTTTAATTAGTCTATATTTTAAGATTTGAAAAGTATTGAAACTGTCAGCTTTTTACCTTATATGTTTTGTAGCTAAAAGAGCAAGTTCCTCTATACTTTCCTGTGATTCTACTAAAATTGCATCCAGCTATTAGATATTGTACTTGATGTGCTGAGATTAAATTTAATTTGCTTATAAGTTTGCACAAATAGAGGGCCAAGTTCAATACTTTTGAATTGTATTTTTCTGTAAAGTAATGATAATGTCGGTATAAAATGCTATGATTTAAAACTATTTCATGTGACTTCTGGTAATTCTTCTTAATTCTGTGGATGTTAAAAGTTTGCAAAATTGACACACTTTTACTTAGTATTTACAGAGCAATATTGATCAACAATCCTACTGGAGGTGAATTTTTACTTAACGACTTTCTTTGTGGTACTTTATTTGATCTGGACAATTCTTCCTCACTTCCCAAATTTTGATATCACAGTATGTGCTAAAATAAATGAAAAATTTGTCATGGGCATATAAAAGAATACTAATTTTATCTTTAAGCCTTGAAGAAATCTTCAGTGAGGTAGCAAAATTAATCAGTGAGGATGTTCAACATAAAATCAAATTAAATCTTCAGGCATTCTTACAAAACTAAAATGTTTTAATATATAATTATTTTAAAATTCTTTCAAAAAAAATTTTTTAAGTTACAAACATTAATGTTTTTCCTTTCATATGAAAAGATTAGGTTATCATTTAGGAAAAATATGTTTTTTTTCACCAGTCAACTTATTTCTTCTGTATTTGGAGTTTTAGGTTATGATTTTTGTGAGTTAGTAATATAATACTTAACAATTTCCCTGGCAGGAAACTAGTTTTGCCTCATATCCAGCTAATGGTTTTAAGGAAAGTACATATAAGGGATTTGTTGGCTACCAGCTAATAGATGTATTTTTAAACATAAGAGGTCCCACATTTTCCCACTAGTTAGGTCAGTAATCTTTCATCAGTATAATGTATTGTGATTATAAGCTTATAAAGTGAATCTGACCTTCCCTGCTCTCATTTGTGATAAGTAAACCTATACAAGATCACTATACAAAGGTGCACTGTGTATTTATAGTAAGATTACATTCGAGAACCATCTTAATTTTATAAAGGAAAAACCATAATTGGTCTCTTTTTTTGCATGTCAAGATAGCAAGACCCTTTTTGTCGTCTTAAACTTGCATCTCCAAAGACCTATAAAGAGGCTCACTTGCTTTATATAAACCAGTATTAATTGATATATTTCTAGCTCTGTCAGCAGCTATTATTATTGTTATATTAATGTTTTGATTGTCTGATAACCAAAACAAGCACACATGAATCATTCATTCTTTCTATCAAGTCATCTAACATCTCAAATACTCTGCAGGACTGTTTATGTAGTTTCTACCCATTAATACAATTTATGATAAGTCCCTGTGCAGATAGTATTTTTTTGGATTGTACTCTGTTTGACATTTTATCACGCGCTTTAAGCAAATTCTAAAATCCATGTTTCCGAGTTTCTGCTGGTTCTGTCAGGCAATCATACCTTGATTTATTAAAAGTATTTAACAACAGCTTAAACAATAAATCATGTTTTGTGTTACAGGATACCCCCAGGAGTGGTAAAGGGTGAGTAGAGAAATTGTTTCGTTATATAACTCATGTTTATTTCAAAGTTGAGCCTTGTGCTCTTTCAGGTAATACAGTATCAAATTGTCCAGTTAAGTAGTTGATAATTTTTTTTTGTTTTGGTCTTAAATGTTTACAGAATCAAATGGTTTACAACTAGTTGCCAGCCCCACATTTAAGTTCTCAGTAACTGCTGCAGAAGTGATTTTTTGGGAGTTTCCTGCTGTGACACTACTTAATATATGGTTTTCTTTGGAATTACTATTTCAAAATTCAGATGTAGAATCATTCTGAACTGGAAATTGCAGCTAAAATTAGAGGTTTCTTTTCTGAAAAAGAAATATCTAGCTTCCAAAAGTAATTACAGTTTCTATAGGAGAAAAACAATGAGCTGTTCATATTTCTAATTAAGCAAAAACAAATTGTTACAGAGAAAAGGAACAGTAATTTCCACTTGTGTTGCTTTGGCAACTCTGCTATGTGTTTATTTTATACATGCATTTGCCATACAAACTAATGCAATATTGTTGGGCCGAATGTGTTGCATCTGTATGCATTGCATGTTGGCACCTGTTGTGTCTTGTTGGATGTTTTTACATGTGGTTTAAAACCATTTAAACTTTCAGTGCAACTAGTCCCAACATATCTTTTGTCCTGTGACCAGCAAAGCATAACCCCAATAAGTTGTATGGAACTCGAAACAACGTTACGGTTTGTTGTGTCTGTTTGCAATAGCCCTTACTGACCTAAAATGCATCACTTCCCTAGTTAATCACCAACAATGTTGGGAGTTGTTGCACTCGTTTTTGGATGTACCACAGAGCAATTGCCATCAACTTCCAACATTGTTACAGATTTCAACAATGCTAGTACAGTACTTGTTGTGTCCATTTGCGTGGGCCTCAAAACTTAGTATTTTCCCAAACTAAACCACTTTATTGGTGCTAAAATATTTTTTGGCAAATGTGCTATCAAAGATCCATCCACATGTGCTCTAGTTCATTTGGCCAAATTTGTTTTTACACTTAACCATTTTTTGTTTGAAGACAAATATTATCAACAAATTAACGGTTTCACTACAGTAAGTAAAATGGGACCTAGCTATGCTAATACTTTCATTGGCTATGAAGAAAAACACATTTTTTAAACCAGAACTGTTTAAACCATAAAATATAATGAAACTGGTCACTGCTTCTAGGAAAAACAGGAAGGAGCAGTTTAGCTGTGAATGTGGCTTAAAGTACCTATGAAGAAATTTTTTTGTGCAAATTTGTAACTTGTTATGTCTAACTGAATAATGTTACAGAGAGAGAGAGAATGATCCAACGTTTTACCGATACCCTCTAAAGTGAGCAAAATATTGGAAAACAGGAGGTCTGGAGACTGGGAACAAGTTTACAAATGACAGCATGCAAAATTGTTCCTACAATTTGTTTGGGACTTTTTTCTCACTTCATCTCTGATACATGTGAGTTACTCTCGAAGAATTTTTCAAACTGGGTCCACCAGCCACACAATAATTCCCTTTTCCCTTCTTTTTTTCTCCACATCACGACCGCGTGCAAAATGAACCCACTTTTCATGGTTAAACTTGAACATTGGGTCACAAAAACTCTTATTTCTCTCTGTGTAGCATTATTCAGTTTTGGTCTTTTTCGAAAAATAGACATAACAAACTTTAAATTAATTCATAAAAAAATTACTTCATTGGCACTTTAAAAGTGAATAACTACAGTAACTAGGATATTCTTGATAAGTAATAATCCATATATATAATTGCATATTTGATTCTTGCCACACAGAACCAGCAAAAGAATAGAGCAGAAAGTGGTAAGTTTGAGTTTCAAATTAACAAAATATATTGGTAAGATTTTTGGAGAGTGATATTCTGTCCTGTGTGGAGAAAAACACAGCTGTGCTGAGATGTGGCAGTCAGCTGCTAGTAATATTATGGGTTTTATTAAGGTTTGGAGCAGGGGGATATTTAGATCCAGCATCTGGGCAAAATTTATGACTTTTATTGTCTTCTTTCAATTGAGATGTTGAAATCAGCTGGGCAAAGCATCTTCACAGCCGGTCAATTTACCCAGTGCCTGGCCCTTAATGAAACCCCAGTAGTAATGACTTTTTAGTCAAAAGCATTTGTTGTTGTAAACATGTTTTACTTTTAAACACTTTATGGCCTTAAACTCTATATTCAGGAATTGTGTTAACACAAAAATTGTGCATTTTTATGCAAATTGGTAGTCAAAAATTGCATTTTGTAATAATTTTGAATGTGTGCCCTGCATGCAAGTATTAATCAGTTCAAAGCTTCATCTTCATGCTTAATACAGAACTTGCAGTTGGCTTTGAATTGTATTTGGAGAAGATTTTCTTAAATTGCCATTCTTGGTCGATCCAGCTAGGACTTAGTTTGTGCAAGAAATAAAATAGCAGTCACTACAAATGGACAGTAGGAAATCTGGCCAGAAATAGTAACAGAGGGGATCGGGAATATTGGGCCCCTTGACAAATCTTTGGGTCCCCAGATGTGCAGGGTCAAGAACTTTGTAACTATGTTAAACATTCTAGATATTTGCATTTTTTGCTGTTTTATGAAATATTTATGCTTAAGCTCTCTGTGAGGCATAATTTATTATGTGAAACA
>JAOBYJ020053873.1:0-11205 GCA_025403565.2 Palythoa heliodiscus
CTTTACTTTTGATTCTTACAGCTTAGGAAATCTGAAACTTATGATAATTTTAGAATTGAACTTTCCGATGTTAATTGATACTTGACCACAAGTGTCACCCAGCGAAACACCTCTTTTTAAAACGAAAGACAGAATTTAACACCTCGGAAAACCACACGGAGGGAATTTTTAAATTTTTTTCTATCATAAAGCTCGTCATGCAATGGCAGAATTGAATTGAATATGAAAGGTATATTATTAGATTTTTATTTTTTTTTTATTTCCTCCTCTGATTTTAAGTTTTCATCCAAAATGTTCATAAAACAACAAATTAAATTGGTCTGGCCTCAACAATAGCAAATCTAATTGGCACTGAGTATAAATATTATACCCTGGCAAGAAATTTTTGTTTTACAAGTTGAGAATGAAGAAGATAAAGAGACACAGAGAAATTTATTGTGGCTGCATGTTTCCAGAGGGTGGAAATGTATAAACACTGCAACTGCAAGACAGAGCCTCCTGGTTTTTGTAAAGATCTCTTCTGATTTGATCTCACACAGTTTTACTCTTAAAACAGATTTTTGCTGGATATCTCTTTGTTGGTGTACTTTAGGTGATTCATTTTTCTTTTGAAGGTCCCTTACTTAGCATTCAGCTGCGGCACAACAGCACATGGAGTTACAACTGCTGCCTGCTACATTGCCAAACTAGCTCAAAAAGAAATTACAGCAGGCAAGCATCAGCTACTTGGTGTCTGTGCACAAGAGAGGGCACTTATTGACCAATGGTTGGAGTTCAGACAGACACAAATCCTCCCTGTAATATTTGACAAAAGTGCTACTACATCAGTTCTTAAGGTAGGTAAATTTTACATTGGAAAAGTGTTGAACTTTTTTAATAAACAAAACAGATGTCTCACCAATTGTTTTTTCCAGCAAATCTTCCTTCTACTTTATGATGTTTCAATAGGAGGGAACGAGCAGCAAACCAGTTTGAATGTTGGAAGCATTGTCCGATGTTATTTCTCTTTGCAACTAAGTTGCATATATTTCAGAATCCTACTGCAGATCATAGCTTAAGAATCTGATTTATTTTATCATAAATACATTTAAAGTAAAGTTAGCTGTTCGCTTATATTTTTGATCTCTGAAAGCGTCTACATTTTTACATCAAGTACGCGGTTACGTTGATCGAAGTAAACGGGTACCAGTACCCGGGTCCTGGCTACTAATGAAAACCCTGGTGGATGATGAAGTGGTAAGATCTCTGCCTTCCAATCACTAGGTCCCAGGTTCAAATCCCAGCACTGCCGAGTGTTGAACATTTGTGTGACCTTCTTTCTGCCAAAGTTGACTCGGCTAGACATCCTCACAGGGTCGGTAAAATGAGTACCAGCTTCTGCTTGGGGCTAACCTGTGATGGATTAGTTGTGTTCCGTCCAGGGGGAGTCAATGACTCTCATCCACTTAACACTACAGAAACCGGAGATAAGCTCCGACTCCAATGGGCCACTTAGGGTTGCAAAAGTATTTAGTATAATGCTTAGCTTATAGCTTAGCTCACTTTGTCAACTCTCATGCTTGTTTTTCACTGTACATTATGAATTATAACTTTTTATTATACAAACCACAGCATCTTAAAGAGTTTTCTGCCTCTGATAAATATCTAAATAAATATAAAAATTATATTAAAATTTTATGTGCATAAATATCACTTTTCAGCCATTCAGCAATCTTCTTCCATTACTGTGAAAACTGCCACCGATGCATGCAGTTAGCAGTTGTTTTGTCTCAGTTTTATGTCTGTTTGGGTTCTTAAAGTGGTTGAAATTCCATTACAATACTGTTGTTTATATAATATTAAACAGAATAATAAAGAGAGCTTGTTATTTCAATATCCCAAGGGAAAGAGAAAATAGTTTGAAATAGCGGGGGTTTGAAAAAGCGGGATCAGCCTTAAATACACTATGGTGGTATACATAACCAAGGGAAATGAATATTAGTTTGAAATAATGGGGACTTCAAAATAAAAGAGTGCAAAATGATGGGGTTAAAGTGTACAGAGTTTCTTGGATATATGTAACTTATTTTCTTGTGTTAGGGGAGTCAGGTTGGCATAGCGGTCATCATTCGTGTCTCCCACCTCTGAGGACTCGGGATCGAATCCTGGGCTCGCATGTGGGCTGAGATTTGACGATCTCTATCTGACTTCGAGGGTTTTTCTCCAGGTACTGCGGTTTTCCTCCCTCATAAAAATCAGCAATGACGGGCCTGCAGTAATTGGGGAAACCTGTTGCAGCGTCCCATTCCCGTCGGGGATAAAGCGAAATAAAAAAAAATTAATATCTCATTTGTTTCACTGCACTCACTTGTGAGATAGGAATTTGAACACTCGAAAATAAATTACAATCTCTGCATTCCCATGTATTATTCTTTGTATAGACTTTGTTATTATCATTATCATTGTTAATTTATATCAATATTATCCTTATCCTTACCACTACGATTATCGTAACATTAGCATTGGTTACCATAACCATTACTAGTACCATTACTATTACCAGTACCAGTACCATTACCTGTACCATTAACATTAAAATTTAGCATTGCCATTACCATTGCCTTTGTTATTCTCATTGTCATTAGCATTATCATCATTATCAGTATTATTATTATTATTATTATTATTATTGTAAAAATTATTATGATTTTTGTTATTTCATTGCAGAATCTTAATGATTACCTGGTAGACAAAGTTTTTTTTGTTGGTATGCAACTAACATTAGCAGATCTGATGATCTTTTATGCCCTTCACCCAGTGATGACAAGCTTATCATGCCAAGAAAAGGAGATTTTTGTGCATATTTCAAGATGGTTTAATCAAGTAAGTCTTTAAAGATGTGATGGTCTTTTGCTAAAAAATTTTTTATGTACAGCATTATGAAGATAACTTGTGAAATTTGTATTAATTGTTGACCAATTTTGCAAAGAGTGAGACATTTTGTGTTTGTGTCAGTGTCCTACCATCCAAATATGGTGAAATTATCCTGGTTTTGCAGCTCAAATTTGACAGTTCTCTGTATATAGTTTTTCTCGCCAAACAATTTAGTTTAATCATTTCCATAGTTTGAATTTTCTGTGGGCTGTCATCTTGAAACATGACGTGTTTGTGTTGCAATGCCAGACCCCCACTCGTTCATTTCCATTGTTTCTATCAAGAGTAGAGACGGACACTGCAATGCAAGCATGTCACATTTCAAGATGGAAGTCTGCAGCAAATTCAATGATCAAAACAGTCTTCTTGCATGAACTGTATACAGAGAATTATCATATTTGAGCTGCTGATGTAAAAACAAGCCAAAGAAAAGTTTTATTTCATATTAATATTGTTTGATGGCTGAGGTTCCCTTTAAGATCAGCTCAAAAGATCAGAATTTCATGGCTATCATATTGAAATGAGTTGGTCAATTTATTTCAACTTCAGTGTTGTGAGACACTAATAAGGAATATGCAGCCTTATCCCCAAGGAAGAAAAGGGTAAAATGGTGGAGCAGTAAATGGACAGATAAATTTACTTAGTTTGTAGTAAGTAGTCAATATCATGTTCTGCGAACAATAATGGAGTCATGACCATGAATAATTATTATGAAAGTTTATTACATGATACAGTAACATTTTTTTCATAAACTTGAGCATAAAACAGTGATCAATTTTTTAAATTCTTTGAACATAAACATCAGCCTGAGAATGCTGGAAATGGCATTTTAGGGCTTCGAGGTCAGGTTTCACAATTTTCTGAGAAGCAAACCCACTGACCTCCCCCCCTCCCAAGAGACTTGTGTCTGTCACTCACCAATAGTTTCCCCCCACCATAGAGATCCTGATTTCATTTGGTCTGTTGTTTGGACACTCAACAATGTTATTTGTACTCTCTTTGTATTTAAGTAAAACTAAATTTTTGCAAACAAAACAAATCAATTAATTAAATGCATACAAAATTGCACAAGATTCTACAACTCAGCATAATGCAATGATATTTTAACAGTTTGTGGTTGAAAATGAATCTTTTGTGGCTGCTGCTAAACATTTCAAAGCTCTGTTTGAAAAAGAAAAAGCATTTTTCACCATGTTCTATTATATTTTTAACACATTTTTCTTAAAGTCCTTATCCACCTCATGTTAAAACTGTGCCCCCCTTTAAATGTGAAATATGTGTTCGGCAATAGCACATCAGTTTTCTGATGCTTCCAAAGAAGAAGCTAGTATTTAAATTGTAATGCAAATAAAAATTTCAGTTTAAATTACAGGGTTTAAACACCCATGAGGGTTTTAACTAAAAAAATTAAAGGCAAGGTCAAGTGTTTGATTAGGATATCCAGTAGTGTTTCATTTAAGAAATAAAACATGTTTTCCGTGCCTTCATAGCCTGATGAAAACCGAGGTGAACGTCTGGGAGAATTTAAGAGCAGATGAGTGAAAACCCAAGAGGCAGTCAAGGGTTTTCACCTGCTCGAGAATTTTTACAAACGTTGCCAAGGTTTTCACCAGGCAGTGAAGGCATGGAAAACATGTTTTATTTCTTTTATAAAATTATTATTTTCAGACTAAAGAAAGGAAAGGTGATATATGAAGTATGCATATAGTTTTATTTCTTTCATGAAACTGCAAACTCTCACAACTTGGTGACCGCAAAACGTCACTTTGGTGCTTCATGGCACTATGAAAGCACACTTGTCGACCAATCAGAACGCATGTAGTATCTGAACTATTTTATAATAGGATATCCAAATTGAGAAATAAGTTAAAGAAACAAAGGTGAAACCAATTTCTTACTGAAACTAGTCATAACTCTTGGAAAATTCTAATACATTTTTCATAGTCTTATGGTTTGCAAGATATGATACAGGGTATCAGAACCTCATTCACTGTAAAAATTTCCTTTTTCTATTTTTATGAATTATTTAATTTCTGGAGATATCATATCCTGTAAACCATAATTTTTGTTATCATTGAATTCTGCTTTCTTCCTACTTGGAGTGATTGTTCATTTGAAGTGATTTTTACAGTTTGGGGTCAGTGACGCAATTTCAGATCCAGGTTTTTCATGTACAGTAATTACACTGCTTCTGACAATATTAGACTGCCAAACTTATGCCTTTTGTGTATACAGTACTCAAATATTGCACTTTCCATTTCAGGTCCAGTGTGTTCCAGGAGTAAGACAAGATTTTCCTCATGTAGCTTTTTCCAGAACTTTACTGTATAGCTGATTATAATGCTACAAGAATAAAATATATACTGTATTAGCAAAAATCAGCATTATGTACAGTCAACAATACTTAGATTTTATGGCAGGATACTCAGTGCCACTGTGCATAGTCTTGTCGCTGAGTTGTTTCGGTCATTCAATTTTATGATTTTATCAAGTGAACAAGGAAAAGCGACAGCCGTATATCTTCAATTACAGCATACAGTTATAGTATTTATTGGAGAGCTACACAAAGTAATTGTCTGATTGGCGTAAAAGTTTCTCACCTGTTCGACGCAGGATCGACTCCTGGGCTCTGCACGTGATCTGAGATTGTTGTGAAGGACTGAAAGGCCCGTGGTCCAATGGCCCGTTTCCTTGAAAATCATTGGTCCATTTTTGAAATTTATTGGTTATTATCAAAATTCAGAATCATTCCGAGGGATTATCCCTGGTTAATTTTGTTTTTATCCCTCGGTATCAATCGGCACCTGCTAACTACACTCTCGGCATGGAGGTAATGCTCGTATTAAAGTGACTACGTGTCCTATACATTGCTTTACTATTTTGATCTAATAAGAATAAGAATAAAAGATAAATTGATTATTTGGATTAACAAAGAGGTCATCACCAAATGTGGAAAACTGGTACGGTGGAACCCCATTCATACGGTCACCAACAGGCAGAAAAAAAATTGGCCTTCTTAACTGGGTTGCCGCATTAACAGGGTGGCCTTATTAACGGGTTGGCCGTATTAGCGGATTGGGGGCCATTTTTATGTCTCAAGGCACATAACGACAATTATATCCGAACACCGAGAAACTGATGAAAGCACGAGGCCGTTTCGGCCGAGTGCTTTTATTGTTTCGAGGTGTTTGGATACTCTGATGAGACACGAAGCACGAATTTTTGATATGGCTTCTCAATCGGGCATGAATTGCTGCGATTGCTGCCATTGATAAAATTTGGTTTCCATATCGTAGACTGAGTGAGAATGGATAACCTAAGAATCGATACTGTAAAGGACAGTCAGATGAAAAGAAAAGAAGAAACAATCCCCAGATCAACACCAAAGATGAATACAAGAGCAGGGAACTCATTGCTGTCGCAGCGAGGTTACATTAAGCGACAGAGCGGAGACAGCAACTCTAATCAATGAAAGTGATACTTCAAAGAGGAATCTAGGCGCGCAGGAATCCTGGGTAGACTTTTGCCTTTGCAATGTCTACCCAGGATCCCTTGCGCACCACGTCGTTTAAAACAGTTCACGCACTTACAGTTCGTTCTTTTGAAGTTCTGCTCAAGCGGAGGTGAGTTGTATTGTTTACTGTTGTGTTTCTTTGAGTTTATAGTCTATTTCAAGAAAAAGACCTCTGATTTAATTATTTTTGCTTTCAGGACATTGTTGTTCAACCAAACTTTGAATGTGAGTATATTTCGATCAGTTTAATATTTTTAAATTAAAAGTTAACTCAGTTGACTGGCGGAACAGAAGTGACTGAAGAACATTTCAAACATTTGCACAGTTCTAATCGTTGACCATCCGAGGCAAATCACAATTACCCCGTATATATAAATCGCTTGAAAAGCTTTTAAATATTCGGAAATGAAGCGTGCTTTTAATTTTGATTTAATTGAAAAGACACTCGGAGATTTGAGCATATGATGTGCAGTCCGTAGTTTGTGCTTATGAGAGGCAGAGTATATGTCGTTTTTAAAGCAAGTCGAGTGTTATATTGGTGCCGATGTTTCACAAGACTGAAAAAATCAATTGCCATAGGAAGGCGGTAATTGTAATATTGATGCATGAAAAGAATTGTGTGAAGTCTGGCAGTTTCAATAAGTTCAGTTTCTTACATTGGAGACGTGCGAGAGAAAATTAGAAAAGGTGATAATTCTAAGTGCTTTTTTCTGTAAGATTATTAACGGATTTAACGTGGTTTTGTAAGTATTGCCCCATATTATGATACCATACGTAAAGAATGGGAAAATTAATGTATAATGAATCTGAATCAATAAGTTACGAGGAACAAAATGACAGAGTTTTGAAAGAACACCGATATTTCTTGAAATTTTCTTTGTTAATTCGTGTATACGAAATTTCCACGTCAAATTGCAGTCAATAAATACCCCTAAATATTTGAAACATTCTTTTCCTTCGAGATACTTCTATGACAATTAGACACTTCAACAATATATAACTATACAGCAAGAGCAATCATACCGTATCGGTAGGCTAGTGATTAAGTTGTAGTCATGGTTTCATGATCCCTAACCAACTCCTTAGCTTGTTCGATATGCATAATGCACATTGTATACAGCTATTTCAAAAAAGGTTGCTTCTGTGATCCATGATGCATGATCCATGTTTCATAGCTTGCGGTGCACTATGGTAGATCCTCCAAAAAGACGAAAACCAAATAACTCTTCAACGAAGATCTTCCGAGTACGGAGCAGGTGTATTTCAAACTAACCTTGCTCCCATTTCACTCCGCGGGCTATGAAACATATATCATGCATCATGCATCATGGATCACAGGAGCAACCTATTGCTCATAAGAAGTTTAATGTCATCTTAGCTTATTAGTTATGCATAATGCACATTGCGTATATTAACTCATAAGTAGTTTAATTTCACTCAACACAAGCCTAAACATGACTGCAAAGTCGAAAATGTTTGCGAATTATTGAAGAATTAAACACCCTTGTTGACTCCATTTGTCCATATGAAAAGAAGAGATGTTTTCAATTGGCTCAGACAAAAGAAACTAGACATCTATTGTTTACAAGAAGTTCATATCAACAACAGCCAAACAGAACAAGTTAGGGACAACAAAAGCCCCGGATTAAAACGGTTTTACAACTGAATTTTTGAAGTTTTTCTGGAATGACATAAAAATCTATTTAGTTAGGTCCTTGAATGCATCGTACGATTTAGGCAAAACGTCCATAACGCAGAGAAGAGTCAGTTCCGAAGCCAAACAAAATACGATTCTTCCTAAAAAACTGGCGACCAATTTATCTTATCTGTTTAGACTATAAAATAGCATCGACTGTAATTGCTAATCGTTTAAAAGAAAGTTTTGCCAAATATTATTTCAGATAATCAAAAAGGTTTCCTTAAAAATCGTTGCATATCCGAAAACACTCATCTACTATAGGACCTCATGCAAACTTTAGAGGAAGAAGAACGACAGAGCTCAGGGTCTGCTTCTCTTAGTTGACTTTGAAAAGGCTTTTGACTCACTGGAGTGGCCGTTGATTGATCGGACATTAACCTTTTTTAATTTTGGCGAGTCAGTTAAAAAAATGGGTTAAAATGTTTTATACCGATATCTCGAGTGTAATAGCTTACAATGGACACTTATCAGCCTTCTTTCCCGTTGGTATATAGAGGAGTACAACAGGGTTACCCCCTCTCCCCTTATCTATTTATCTTATGTGTAGAACTTCTTCCTGATGGTATTAAAACTAACCCTAAAGTCAAAGGTATCAAAATCAAAGACACTGAGTTTTTTATAGGTCAATATGCTGATGACACTTTTTTCACTCTTGACGGGTCTAAGAGTTCGTTACATCATTGCCTAAATACACTTGAACTGTTCGCAAAATGCTCAGGCCTCAAACTGAACATCGATAAAACAAAGGCAGCATGGCTAGGCAGTAAAAGCAATTCTGCTGCAACTATGTGCTCCGGGAGGAAACTGAATTGGCTAACAAATGAACCCTTCGTAGTATTAGGGATCACTTTCTCCACCGATCTTAAAAAATTCCAAACTTCAACTATAATAAAAAACTTGAAGAAATAAAACAACTTCTAGATTGTTGGAGTTGGAGATACCTAAGTATTCAAGGCAAAATACAAATCATTTAATCTCTAGCAGTGC
Organism: Palythoa heliodiscus; assembly: GCA_025403565.2. Lineage (NCBI taxonomy): Eukaryota > Metazoa > Cnidaria > Anthozoa > Zoantharia > Sphenopidae > Palythoa > Palythoa heliodiscus. The sequence goes on from JAOBYJ020053873.1 coordinate 9,114, forward strand.
CTAAAATAGTACATCTACTGTCATCTCTTCCTTCCCCCGACAATAATTCCTTCCGTCAAATTGAAACAGTTTTTTATTCATTCAGCTGGAATAACAAACGCGATAAAATAGCAAGGAAAGCTGTAATTAACACTGTACAGAATGATGGACTAAAAATGATTGATATTCGCACCTTCGGTAAAGCTCTAAAAATATCCTGGGTCAGGAAAATATGTGACGAAAACCTTCAGGCCGATTGGAAAAAAAGGGGTAGCGAATGGTCCCTTAAAAAATGAAAGTCTCGGCAAAATAGAGTTAGTTCTCGAAATCTCGTCATATTTTTTGCCATGTCTCGAAGTCTCGTATTTTTTTTTGTTACTTTCTCTGTCTCGGAGTCTCGAATTTTTCTCGGATTTTTCGTATCGTAAAGTCTCGGTCTCGGATTATTCATTGCTTTCAAAAGTCTCGAGTTCGGATTTTAAGAAAGCCATCTCGGCGTCTCGGACAGTCTCGGATTTACCATTCGCTACCCCTAAAAAACTACACCGCCAACTCTATTTTTGGTCCCTGGAATGATGTCTGGCTTCTAACCAAAAAATCCATCAAATAATACGCAGTTTCTCTTGGTAATCCTATTTGGACAGACGTACTAAAATCGTAGACTAAATACACAAGTGCTCCTTCAAATGCCGTTGACTTCTTAAAACAACTTTTGTGGAACAATCTCAATATTATTCTCAATGTTAAATCTTTTCTTTGTTCTTTTATAATTTGTTTATTTATTAATTCCGGTAAATTACATACCTTTTTGTTAGTTTAGTCCAACTTGTTTAGATTAAATAAGTAAATGAGATGCTTCGATAATTAAGTCTCAGCACTAATGCATTTGTCCCCAAACTTTTTTTTTTGCCTAAATTTTGTTTTATATTTTAGTGTTTTTAGTCCAATTTATAATATTTCCGCTCAAAACACCAACTGCTTGCTTGTTTTATAGTTCATTTGACCCAAACCTAAAGATTCGGGAATTTTCAACACAAAGTCGCCCGTCCATTATTACTAAATATTAAATATGCCGAAATACATCCAACCATTGAAAGCAGTAAATATTCCAAAATTGATGTATTTGGCACCAAAATTTTCCTTTCACTTATTTTTTCGTATTAATGTTAGCTTGTTCAATCAAATTTATAACATTTTCCTATATCTGGCTAAGAAGCGAGAGTATCAAAACACTAAAATCATTAAATATTTGAAATTCACTCAGCCGTTTGAGGCTCAAAGTCACAAAGCAAAACAATAGAGGATTAATATACTTATTGTTTTTGCGTTTTTACTTCTTGCTTGGATTTGCATAAGCTTTATAATAATCGCTATAGTTTTCGAATTAGGAAATGTCAAATCTTGAAGTAATTAAGAGTCATTGCAATAACGAAAGTAATAAACATGACAAAACTTTAAAATGTTAGCAACATTTAGCTCTGCTGCTTTTATCTTGTTAGTATTAACGCAATAAAAATAAAAACTTAACACATGATAATACCATCGGGCAAGTCTGGGCAGGTTCTGCTTGGAGATGAGGTTGAGCTACGCACTAATTTATGGAAATGAGCTTACTCTGCCTTACTCCGCCCTATTCCACCCTTACTCAGCCCTACTCCGCGGTTCAAGGTTCAAGGTTTTTATTTGCCATTATTTACATCAACAGTTTATTAATAAGATAAATACAAGTGAAAAAAATGGCGAGGAAGCCCATATGGAAACTGTAGAAGCTTATAAAACTATGGGCATCCTCAAATTAGACAAAGAAAATGTATTTATCTAATAGCTCTGGGGTGTAATATGAATTTTGTTAAAAAGAATGTAGACACTCACACACGCTTATCACAAAAAAAGGAAAGAAAGCGGAGATACCTGTGAGAAAAATTAAGTTCGTTAACGAGAGAGAAGAAATCTTTTGAGATTTTAGCAAAAGTGAGCGGTAGACCCAGATGATTTTATGTCACTATCAAGAGAATTATAAAATTTGGGACCTTGAGAGCGGATTGAGAATTTTCGTATATTTGTCCGAAAAAATGGAATATAAAACTTTGAAGAATTTCTAGTATTATAAGAA
>JAOBYJ020053984.1:0-11202 GCA_025403565.2 Palythoa heliodiscus
CAAAGAGCGAAAAAAAAATTCGTGCAAGCTGAAATTTCCCCACCCCCCCCATCACTTTTCTAATGGTCCGTCCCTTACACATGCATGCAACAGGTTTATCTGTGCGTCAAGAAATTAGTATTCCATCACATATAGTGATCAAATAGTGCTTTGTTCAAGTAAATTTTAGTTCATCTTTCTATAGCAATTTACAATTTTAGATGCAATTATAGAGTTTTTAGAGATGCCTTTTTTCAAAATTTCCCGGGGGAGCATGCTTGCTCCGCGGTCCCTGGTAAGTCCAGCCTTATGAATGAGTTGTAAGGGCTAAGAGTGGCTCGTTCTCTTATCGTACGGAAATGCCCGGCTGTGCATTGTGTGCTTTGGTCAGTGAGCAGATGCATGAGACCGTATTCCTGTTAATGTGTCAGATACGCATGCTAAGATGACTTAAAACATAATGATAAATATTCTAACTAATAAATATATATGCTATATAGATAAAAACAAATGATGATAGACGACATTTAATACTATATTAAAATTATATATTATTGGTATGCCCTTTTTATAAAAGAAATGTCTTAAGTAATTTCTTAAATTTATTGATCGATGGTTCATGTTTGATGTTTCGTGGACGAGTATTCCACAAAGAAGGAGCTGCCACCTCAAAAGCTCTGTCTCCGGATTTCCGTTTAGTTACAACCTTTAAAGTTTCAAAGTGACGTCCATCGTTGTTTGATCGTAAATTGTAGCTACATTGGTTTCTAAGTTGGACTAAGTCACGAATATAAAACACACAAAATAACATACCAGCAAATGAGGAAGGTTGAACTAAGTGGCCAACTTTTGAAACTGACGAGGAAGGAATAATTAGATCATGTTCAGCGTTATAGCGAAAAGCTCAAAGGACTCAAAATATCATGAAATGCTAGAGTCTCTAGATAAGGACCTTTCTTTTACAGCAAAAGATAAAGTCATGGGCACTTTAAAATGTCGTACTATTTTGCTTATTGTATGGCAAGAACTTTGTTCTTTAGAGTGAATCAAGCCCATACTCCCAACCCCTTTCCCGGAAACGTATCTTGGGCTCACTTTCGAAAAGCAAGGTTTTTCAATTCGTTTTCAATTTTTCAAGTTTTTCTAGATTCCTATTGGACATTCACCAGAATGGGGACGAGAAGGGGACGGGGTAGAACGTCAGCAAAAAAAATATAGAGGAAGAAGACGGGTGGAGGTTACTAGTAATTGTTGTTTTGGATGGATCTACTTTGTTTGTACTATTTACATTTATGTGGTATCGATAATGAAAAAACCAATATTTTGACAACAGGCTAAACATTTTGCGTTATGGCTTTCCAGTACAGTTATGATTTTTCTGTAGGTTTATAGATAAAACTTCAAGGTGGATTAAAAGAAACATAAGAAAATGATTTTCATCAGTTGTGCTTTCTTGCTCACAAGCGAGAGGACACCATAACTTTTTAAAATTGCTGGTTAGGGGTTCATAGTACGTTTTATCGGAACTGGAGGGGGTCAGCGGTTTTTGCTGATATTCAAGATGACTCTTGCCAGTAAAACAGAGAAACTACGCTACTACTCGCCTTCTCTAAACATTTTTCGCGTGTCCTCGTAACTTTCCAAGTGCTATATAACTGTAGGGAGCACCATTTTGGTTGTTCTATTTATTTTATGATATAGAAAAACTGTGAGTTTGTCACTTCCCAAGTGCTTAATTACTGTACGGAGCACGGCTTAAGTTGTTCGATTTGTTTTATAATATAGAAAAACTGTCAGTTCGTCACTTCCCAAGGGATTAATTACTGTACGGAGCAGGGTTTAGGTTGTTCTATTTATTTTATGATATAAAAAACGGATCGTCTGGAAGGTCTGGAACAATTTTTGGTTTCTAAAAACGAATATAATATTTTAAAACGTTAAAGTCTTCACAACAATGAGACTTGCCAAAATGATTCTAATTTATAAGCGCCCCTCCAAGTTAAGGCGCCAATCGTGGTGATAATTTTTATTTAGATTTCTATATAAGCGCCAGATAAAAAAATAATTTCTTTGTGGCGCCTAAGTTAGAGTGAAGACGGTAAATTAAGTAATGGTTTATTTTTTGTTTTATTTTTTGGATTCAGCGCAAAGCGCTAGGTACAAAAACAATAGGACTCATAGTCCCCTACTCGGTTAATGTGTACGAACTAGGGAATATTCCATTGTTCTGCAGCATTTCACTTTTCCCACACCAGAATGTTTAGATTTTCATACTGGGAATACATCAGCCTGTTTACATTATGGTTTTAAAGTAAAATGCGATGAAAATTTGTTTTAAAGCAATGTTTCTTTTGTGCTATAATAACTTGTCCATTCATAAGGTTCCAAAACAAAAGCCAAGAAAACCTTTAGATTTTCGATGTTCACCACACGGAACTAGAAGGGAATGAATGAGTGAACTGGAAAGAAAGAAACCAGCTTACTTATGAAGATATGATCGATTTTCAAAGTTTACCCTATGAGACTAACGGTTTAACAATATCGCAATTAGCACCTTTCTGCATCATTGTCGTTGACCAGCCTACTTCTTACTGGGATCGTTTCTTAAATATGATCAAGAACAGTTATCAAGTTAACAGTTAATATTTGATTTTAGTTGATGAGACTTTTCTAATTTTCTTTCCGTCACTTGGCAATTAATTAGAATACCAGTTTCTAACTCTCATACATTCGAATTCATGATGTAACCGTTTGATTAGATGCATTTTTGCAGTTCACATTTAGTAATGATAAAAGATATGAAGAAAGAGTAGGCCATTTCAGACCGATTTGCGCTTCAATGCTCACAAATAAACCATCAAGTCGAGGCCAAGTGCTGAAAAATACAATAAATGCATCAGAAGTCAGCATTTCAAGTTTTAATATACATACATTTTGAACGATCAGCTGCACAGTCTTTCTTTATGGGGGTGCCTTGTTTTCCACTAGTATCTTCTGAACTTCCAAGCCCGTGTGTTTGCGTGAGAAGGACTGGGTCGGGGCAGTTATGTCAATCAAGAAAAGCACATGGTTTGATAGTTCAGTTGGTCGCCATTTTGGCTAAGTTGTAATTTCTGTTTTACTGTTTTATGAGTTACTGAGAAAGTTATTGACAGTATTATGGTTAATCTTCAAGAAGTTATGATGCCGACAAAATGTAAGTAATTCAACACTCAATTTCAATTACGGATTCAATAGAACTACAGATATATGGATTGTTATTCTTTTAGTTTCAGACTGCGTTATGTTCAACAAACACGAAATACTGAAATCCGCGTAGTGACTCACCTCTTCAATACTGTTCGAGACAACATCTGAAGATTTTTGGAATATAATCAATCGGCTTTGAAGGTCAATATGTCGGAAAAAGATAAAGCAAAGAATTTACGAAAAGCTGCAAAAGGAAATCTTACTAGATTTATGGGAGCAAGCAGCGTGGAAGTATCTTGACGTTAATTATATGGTGACCCTAGAGTTGTTTCAGACACTGTGATCAATGATATTGAAAAATTCAGAGTCATACAGTCAGGGGAGGAAATTAGATTTTGTGATTTAGTCAACCTTGTAAGGCGCTCTTACAACATTTTGAAAGAAGCAAAAAGACCGCAGGATCTAGATATCACTCGTGTAATTTCGCTTATTGAGAGACAAATGTTGAAAGATGATCTGAGAGTATGGGCTCGCCACCTTACATTCCATAAGGTTGAACCCAGTACGGCCAGCCTTTCAGAGTGGATGCAGGAAGAGATGTCTGCGAGACTTCGAATCGGCGCTAACATTTGTAAGAACAGACAGAGTAGTCATCCCTCTATCAACGCATTCAGTGTTGATCAGCCAAATTAGTCAACTGAATTTAGACCTAGTTGTTATGTCTGTCAAGGAAAGCACTATATGGATGAATGTACGCGTTTTAAAAGCATTTCCCCCGTAGAGAGATACAAAATTGTACAAGAACAGAGAGATAGCTTTTGGTGCTTAAAGAGGGGAAAAGGACATACAGCCGTCAATTGTTCTAAGAAAAGGGAATGTAATGAGAAGGATGAAAATGGTTCCCCATGCAAGTATTTCCACCACAAGCTTTTGCATGGTGGGAGGTCTAATCCCACAAAAACTGCCCATCTGGGTTTTATGCAAGAAAACAAGGCAACGCAATTTTACCTGTGGCGGTTGGATATGTGAAAACCCCTAATGATAGCTTGCGGGACATAAGTGTATTCTATGATAGTGGAGAACAAGTAAGTTTGATTTATAATGAAGATGCGGAGTCCTTAAATCTAGAGAACAGGCCAATTAAAGTGTTGATAACTAAAGTAGGAGGAACTGAGGAAGAACTGAATACAAAAATGTACAAAATTGCTGTTTACAATGAGTCAGGAAAACGAGTACAAAAGCTCGAAGCTGCGGGCATTCCACAGATTTCAGAGGGCATTGCAAACATCAACAGAGAAAAAGTAGCTGGGTATAGTAGTGTTTGGCTCAGGCACTGATTGCTGTGACAGAAACCAAGTAAGAGTGTGTACTGTCCAGCTCCAGCAAGTCGATCTCAGTGATTTTTGGAGCACTGAAACAATGGGAGTTAACTCTGGCTCGTGTAACTGTGAGCCTGTAATGATGTCATCGGAAGACAGTGAGGTTCTGAGGATCATTAATGAAGCATGTGAGCTACGTAATAAACATTGGGTTATGGGGTATCCATGGAAGCGAAACCCTAAGGAGCTACCAGATAATTACAACCAGGTGTTAAAGCAAGTTACAGGCTACAGAACGTAGATTAGCGAAGCAACTCGAGCATGAGGCGAGTTATAACAGTCAGATGATAGAAATGGAAAAAAGAAAGCTCTCAAGAAAGTTAACAGAGAAAGAAATAAAGGATTGGAAGGGTCCTGTTTACTATGTGTCGCATCATGGCATAGTAAGACCAGAAAAAAAAAGTACCCCTCTTAGAATTGTATTCAACAGCTCGGCCACCTTTCAAGGACACTGCTTAAATGACTACTGGTACAAAGGCCCCCACATTAATAACGGTTTGTTTGAAGTGACTTTAAGATTGGCATCTGTGGAGATATTTCAAAGATGTATCATATGATCAGTATCCCGTTAATGGACCAGCACGTGCACAGATTCCTCTGGCGAAACGGTGAGATAGAGAGAAAATCAGAAGTCTACGTCAAGAATGTACTCACGTTTGGGGATCGCCGAGCGCCAACAAAGACAATAACAGCCCTGAAGAAAACTGCCCAGGTGCAGGAGGAGACTAAGCCAGAAGCTGCTAAGTGTATATCCCATTGCAGTTAATGGATGAAATTTGCACTTCAACAGACGCTGTATACAGCAAGCAAAGCAGCTTACCTCAGATATGGACGCGATTTTGGATGCTGGAGGATTTAAGGTTAAAAAATGGCTGTACAGCGGCATAAATGATGATGAAAACGAGGAAACCGAAGTAACGCTGGGAAAAGAGGAGGCTGAGGAGAAAGTGCTGGGTGTCGTTTGGACACCGCAGCAGGAAGATAAGTTTTCATTCAGAGTTAATTTGAAGCTGGGAGGAGTGGATTTACCAATACAACAATCTCACCAAACCATACCTGTAAAGTTAACTAAGCGTATTGTGCTAAGCAAGTTAGCAAGTGTATTCAATCCTGATGGAGCAGCTGCAGCGGTTTCAATCAAAGCGAAAGTGGCAATGCAAGAGTTGTGGCAGTTAATTAGGCATAAGTTGGGATGATGAGCTTCCACAAAGTGCATGTGAGAAGTGGATGACGTTGCTAGAAGAGATGACTGAACTTAACATAGTAGAGTTTGATCGCTCATTAACGCCAGATGATGCACTAGACAAACCTTCCTTAATAGTATTTTACGATGCATCAAGGCAAGCCTTTGGGGCTTGTGCGTATTTGAGATGGCTGCTGAATACAGGAACTTTTGGTGTTAAGTTTGTTGCTGCAGCTAGGTCTAGAGTCGCACCACTCAAAAAATTAAGTATTCCCCGTTTAGAACTACAAGCCGAAGTCATGGCAAGTCGTTTAGCGAAGTCAATTAGAGAAGAAATAAGGTTTGACATTGAGAGCGTACAGTACTTTTCAGAGAGCCGAGCGATAATCACGTGGATCCAGGGTCCTTCACGCAGTTACAAGCCGTTCACCTCAGTAAGAGTAGGGGAAATACAGTCAGTATAGGACCCAAGCGAATGGATGTACTGTCCAACTCAGCTGAATGTTGCTGACGATCTTACAAAGGGAATCCAAGTCAAAGACATGAAAGGACGGTGGCTCAGGTCCTGAGTTTTTAAAGTTACTCAGAGAGTGTTGGCCGACGGAACCGCGCACACCAGACATGGAAGAAGTAAGGAAAGAAAGGCGAAAGGTGCTGATAGTGAATGCAGCTACGGTTACCGAGCCAGTAATAAACGCGGACAAGTTCTCATCGTGGCAGAAGCTCAGAAGAGTGACAGCATACGTCTTTAGATTCTGTAAGAACATCAGAAGAAAGAGCGATCCAAATGGAGACCCCAAACAGCAAACTCTAGGCCCTTTGACTGTGGAAAAAATCCAAGAAGCCGAGGATCATTTAGTGAAACATGTACAGTTAAGTTTACACCAACCCATGGAAAAGGGAGATTTCAAGACACTGACACCTTTCGTAGACCAAAAGGGCATCATTCGTGTGGGAGGTCGTGTAGACCCAGCACTTGTATCTTACGACATTGCATATCCTGCCCTATTACCGCACAAGCATCAAATATCTGTCCTGATAGTGCAAGATGAGCACAGAAGAGGTCATGTGAGTGTTGCTGCAACTGTTGCAAATACAAGAACCAAGTATTGGATAATCAGAATGCACAGTATCCCTAAAAGCTATCATGTTAAAATGCACCATTTGCTGAAAAATTGAAGTGTGTGCTGAAACACAGTTTATGGCAGATTTACCCAAGATTAGACAGAAACCCCTAACTCCTCCATTCCTGTATACGTCAGTTAATTACTTCGGTCCTGTAAAGGTGAAAATTAACAGAAGAACAACAGAGAAACATTCTGCAAGTTCTAAGAAGATTTTTTGCGTATCGAGGTTACCCCCCAACTGTTGTTATCCGACAATGGTTCACAGATGGTGGGTGCTGAACGAGAGATGAAGGAGATGATTGAAGGATGGGATCTAGAGAAGCTGAAAGAATACTGCGCTGACAGGAGCATGAAATGGCAATTCACGACACCCTTAGCCCCGCATAGAATTGCTGTGTCGAGTCCATGGTGAAGAGTGTAAAGTTGGCCATAAAGAAAGCCATTGGAGATGCAGTTCTCAAGCCTTTCAAGCTGTACACATGCCTGCTAGAGGTTGCCAACCTAGTAAACGAAAGGCCTATAGGAAGGCTTCCTGAAGACCCTGATGACGGCAGTTATCTTTGTTCGAATGACATCCTCTTAGGAAGTGCAAGCGGCAAAGTACGGCGCAAGTTCCATTCCGTGAAATCCGGAATCCTCGACACAGGTTCGAGTTTTGTTAAAGAATAGTCGACGCATTTTTGAAGAAATGGTCTTGAGATGCACTACCACAGTTAGTACTAAGAAAGAAATGGAACACCCGACAAAGAAATATTCAAGTTAACAATTACGTCATTGCAGCAGATCCCAACGCAGTCCGAGGAAAGTGGAACATCGAAGTGTATACCCGGGAACTGATGGTCTAGTCCGCAATGTCAAAATTCGCACTAAGAAAGGCGAATAGCAACGACCCATAACCAAAATCTGTGTGATTTACCCAGCTGAAGGATTTTAACATTAAGGAATGGGACTTCTCCCATTGCGGGGGGGAAGGGATAATGTTTCCGTGAGAAGGACTGGGTCGAGACAGTTATGTCAATCAAAAAAAGCACATGGTTCTGATAGTTCAGTTGGTCGCCAATTTCTGTTTTACTGTTTTATGGGTTATTGAGAAAGTCATTGACAGTATTATGGTTAATCTTCAAGAAGTAATTCAACACTCAATTTCAATTACGGATTCAAGAGAACTACAGATACATGGATTGTTATTCTTTTAGCTTCAGATTGCGTTGTGTTCAATAAAAACGAAATACTGAGATCCGCGTCGTGACTCGCCTCTGCAAAGCTGTTCGAAACACCGTGATCTTATTTGGATGCTTCGATCTGTATAGCGGCGACAAATGTTCGCTTATATTCTGGCTTCGTATAAAGGCCAACATCCTTCAGAAAACTTTCCATCTTCTGATTGTTTTTCGAAAATTCAACAATTTGTCCCAAGTTATAGCCTTGTCCAAAAAAATTACTAAAATACTGATCAAGACTACAATTCTCAAGGACGATTCACACTTTCTCACTCTGGTTTTCAGATAAAATCTCGCTTTCAGTAGCGTGCGTAGCAAGCGTTTCCGTTGTGTTTTTGGCGAGATTTTTTTCTTTTGGTCACGGGAAAATTTGGGCGAGAACAAAAAACAAAAGGAGGGGCTGGGGAAGGGGGAAAGGAAACGCTTGCGGACAGACTCCGGAATTTTGGAAACTACCCCCTTGACATTTCAAGCTTCAGTGTGCTAAGGGTGTCTGAATTGTCCAATGAAATTTCCCTTCGTCTTAGCGGAAGTAAAATTTTACGGCATACGTGTTGGATTAAAACCAAGGCGCTGCGCCCTGATTAAAACAAACGAAGCGCGCTTACTTGTCACACTTTTCAAATAGAAAAAATAATGTCGATGAATCCATGTGAGAAATGCTAGGATGTAGTTTGCAGAATGCTGAATACAGAACCCCAACAAGCCGGTTAGCGGGAAAACGCATGTCGCCTACTTTTCTGTAATCGCGGCTGTAATAACTTTCTATTCGTACACTTTGAGTAATTTTGAATCACAAAGTAAAAACATGAAAAGTGAAAATAATACAAAATTGACAAACTTCACAACAGTCAAAGAAGTTCTTTCGAACATTATAAAATCTGGCCAAATAAAATGAAATAATATAAAATTTGAAATTCACAAATACTCACTGGTTTATGTTTGTAAGTTTCAAAAATGGCCGCACGTGCAATGTTTTTTTGGCAGAGTTTAGAACAACGACCGTTTTCTTGCTGAATTTCAGCGAAGGACTCGTTGTCGATATGTAGGTAGATTCCCTATAATTAACCTTCTGCTACTGGAATAACTTGTTAGATCAATCTAGTACAGCAATTGAAAAACAAGCTTTTCTTATTTCAAAATCCTTATACGAGCAAAGGAAGAAGAGTTATCATTCCAAATTACATGATATTTCAAAATTTTACAATATTACTTAATATTCAAAAATCCAGACCTTGCCAAATACATTTATACAATGAAAGAAGGGTATATAAAGTTTTGGAGCATTTTGAGCATGTGCACTACTCTTCTTTTCAATTCATTGAGAGAAAGGAGCCTTTGATAATTTGCAACTATTACATTGTACATCTTTAAATCTACCATGTTGCCCGCCCTTGCTGTGTAGTGGTTAATAATACAGTTGAGTTTGATTTCTGTGAAGGGTAGCGTCGAAATTCGATTTGGCTTGACAAAGTATTAAATAATTAATTTAGTATCCGAGCTACCCTTTTTCATTATCACGTGTCGACCTTCCTAGAGGACTTCTATTTACAAGATCCATCATGACATTTTTTTCTCTCTTAATTTCTAATTTTTGTTAAGAGCACAATACTTTGCAAGGTCTTATTATCATGCTGTCGGCCATGACATAACAAGGGTTAGGAAAGGTCACTTCCACTTTATACCCTCCAACTAGCTTTACAGGTGCAGGCGAAGAAACGCCCTAATGGCTCTTCCGGATCGCGTCACACAAGCCGTGTGGACGGGAAGCTCTTCATCGTTTGGAGGTAAATAAAAGGCCTCATCCTCAGAGTCAGACTCATATTCGTTCCCAGCTGACTCACTAGAAATCTCAGTGTGGATTTCAACCAAATAGGAATCACGTTCGTCAACGGAGGATATATTAACAACTGGTTGAGTACTGTAGTTAGCTTCAATGAAAGAAGCTTCGTAAAAAGGAAGTATATTGATGGCTGGTTGGTTGCTGTCATCTGAGGATCCATCTGAAGGCATTTACCTTGGTGTTACGCCTGCTACCGTTGCAAGGCGTTTGATACACTGCAGGTGCTAAAGTACCCGGCGGCCTTGCCTTTGGTGGTCTCACTTCGCACCACCCACCAAAGCACTGGTCGATAGTTTTCCATCCACTCTTTGAGTTTGGATTCGTCTGCGACAAACATACGAACACTTCGTAAAAGGGTCATTAATGCTGTCGCAGAAAAAGGCATCGCTAAATGGGGCACAGGATACCTGGGTGGTTAGCAACGTCTCCAAACGAACATCATCTGTAAACTGAGGATTGATTTCTATGACGTTCTTTCTCAAACGACGGGGGAAGTTTGTGTCTTGTTAGAAATGTTTCCCTCTGGGCTATTGGTGTCAGCAGAATTGTTCATTTTTTAACGATCCTTTAGTTTAGCAACAGTGACCTTTTGTTGTGCCTGTCTTGGCCATCTCTAGCGAGACAGGCTTAGCAGATGCCTCTTTGGAATGTAATCCGAAGGTATCATGCAGGCGCGCTGCAGGGGCGGATGTAGTATTTTCAAAGAGGGAAGGGTTTACTTTGAGTGCCGTAGGCGCGAGCTTTTTAGGGGGGTCTGGGGGACATGCGTTGGTCATAGTTGACCTTAAATGCGTTTTCAGCAAACGCAGGGTGCTGATAGACCTTTCGCATGTAGCACTTGTCACGGGCAGTGTCACTACAGTGGGATCCTAAGAAGTGTGACGAGGTTAGGATACATGACCTCCTCTGCTTTTTGTAGCGCCTTGGGGGTTGTATTAATTGCTGCGCTGTTGGGACTGCCATGCCATTTAAGGTACCACGTTTGTAACTCTACACCGATTATCTGTCAATTTCTGCGGCTGCTTTTTCACGTGTAAGTCTGCTGACATACACTGAAAATGCATAGTTCTTAATTGGCGGCCTCCAATTCACCGCACTCATGGTCCAGCGGCCTGTTTGACGTTTACAACTAAGATGTGATGCACAGCTGACGCCAATTACATCCTGAAAGTGGTCTCATTATATTTTTAGAACCTTTCTTACAGTGAGAGTTAGTTTTTATTTAAAAAAACTCTGTTCAGCACTCAATTTTGGTCCACCTAAAAGGGAATCAGTGGAGAGA
>JAOBYJ020054091.1:0-11201 GCA_025403565.2 Palythoa heliodiscus
GTGATTACGTCATTTTAATCTGCGCAGAACATGATGCGCGTGGGAAGTGGGCTGGAAAAAAAAATTCGCCCGGCTCGGCTGTCCAACAACATTAATCTCAAATAAGAGTTTTCTTTGACTTCTTTATACATCAGCAGCTCAAATTAGATATAATTCTCCGCGATATAGTTCACGCGAAGCGACTTGTTTTGATCATTGAATTTTCTGTAGGCCGCCATCTTGAAATGTGATGTGTTTGCGTTGCAGTGCCAGTCTCTAATCTTGATAAAAACAATCACGGCAATGAATGAGTGGGGTCTGGCACTGCAACGCAAAACGTCACATTTCAAGATGGCGGCCCGCGAGAAAATTCAAACTATGGAACTGATCAAAACAAATCGGTTGGTGTGAACTGTGTACAGACAACTATAAAATTTGAGCTGCTGATGTGGCACAAGTTGTGGAAAACTCCTATTTGAGATTAATGATGTTGGACAGCCGAGGTTCCCTTTAACAACTTCATCAAACGTCGAAATGATCACCCGATCATTGGCTGTTGAAGCATTTTTATTGTTTGTTTTCACCTGACGTCATAGCGGCCATGCTGGTACCCTTGAACAAAAGAATTTTGATGATTTCTTTTGTTCTGGACACCAACATGGCCGCTTCGTCTTTTGCGTCTCTCGGGAGTGGGTCAAACCCAAGAATATTTCTAACTCTCCTTCTTTTACTTATATATACAGTGGGACCTCTATTAATCCTTTCAGACCAAGCTTGTTTATCAGAATCTAGATTCTCCTTACATAACTCATACAAAATACGTCATTTTGTAATGAGAAAATGGAAATTGATCAAACATAGAAAACTACTGAGGATGAAAAACGAAATTCTCCTAAACTGCTAAAAGGAAAAGTATGGGTTTTAGTTGGGAGAATATAGCAATACGCCATTTGGCGTATTTGGGGCTGAAAGGGTTAAGCGGACACCCTCCGATTAAACGGCCACTTTCTAAAGTCCCGAATTATTTTGCACTAAAATGCTGTATTTAATACCTCTATTCATCGGCCACCTCTATTAAGCGACCACTTTTCAAAGTCCCGAGGGTGGCCGCTTAATAGAGGTCCCACTGTATATAATCCTAGATTTTAAGGACTATAGAAAATGAAAATTCTCTTTCTAAAGTGTGTATTGTTCTAATCAAGCTCCTTATGGAAATTAAAAGTACTCGTAAGTTAGATGTCAAACTAACCTTTGCAATGATGTTTTCTGACAATGGATCAATAGCAATAACCTTGCCGTTCACACCTTCAATGATGACGATTTCGTTGAGGTTATTATCCGCAGTGGTGGTGATTTTAAAATGGGCTGTCAAAAATATGAAAAGTAAATTAAAAGGGCACTATGAACTTAATGAAACTGAGGAAGCACACTGTAGATAAATGCAAATTATTAGGTGCGCTCCAACACTGAATTTCTGCGTGACCAGATCGGATATCTTGTTTCTCTACCTCTGCATAAATTCCACTTTTTTAAGCATTAACCCCTCAGAACAACGCGGTGGGGATAATCACCTTCCCTCCCCCTTCCCAAAGGGTCTCTTAACTTGATCAAACGATCAACCACGAAATATTGTAAGTTTTCCATTGGCTTTACCAGTTTTTTTAAGGTACATTACAAGGCATGCGCGGTCAGTTGCTTTCTAATTTTACTTAATGTGATTGCATTTACTAAATCAGCCACACTCGGTCGGTATGGAGAATTAAGCGTCTCAGATGACTGGATTACGCTATCCCATTGGCCTGGATTACGACTTATCACAGCTAGGTTGGGGGCTCTATCAACTTGATTCCGGATTCCAAGCCGAAAATTCCGGATTCCAGACGGAAACGAATTGGGTTCCAAATACCGGAATCATTCCACGAAATTGCGAAATCGATTGCCAATCGAGTTCCCTGATACAACACTAATACTTAGAAAATGTACATTAAAATAATGTTTGGGGTGCATTATTGAAAACCGGAGGTTGCAAAATTGTGTCTTTTAGCAAGCTCCGTTATAAGGACCTGAAACCTATAATGAAACCAGGAAATTGCTAATCAGATGGGTCAAAAGGGGTCTAACCCACATTGCTAACATTTCATGCTGTTTTCATAGCTTTTGATATACTCTGCGTGATATACTCTGCGTGATATACTCTGCGTGATATACTCTGCGTGATATAAAAAAATCAGAACAATAAAAGTCATTCTCGTTTAACATCGAAGAAATAAACACCGTATGAAATGCTTACAATTTGGGCTCCATCTCTCATCTAGTACTTGCTATGAAACCGTGAGAAAAGCAAAATAAAAATGGTGGAAATTCAGACTTACTTGCAGTTACGTTCTGTCTTCCGTTGGCTTTCACATCGTTTCCGTTAATCCAAAGATATCCACGGCCAGGTGAACTTTTCATGCTGTACATTTTCAGTTGAAACTGGCGTCCACGCTCGTACCACTCCGATCCATTGGTCATCTGGATACCGCCCTGACACATCAGAACGAGAGTCATCAAAGTAGCTGCTCGTGATTTATACCGAAAGAAACTTGTAAACATGGCGGTTGTTCAAACTATACCCTGTAGAAGTTATCAAAATGATATTAGGAACAACAGTGGATCTAAATTAGATTATACAACGACGGTTTCCGCCCTTCCGGCTCGTGTTCCCACTGATTATTCAGTCGTCGTTCGCCTAAAGTGCCTTTTCTATTTCTATTACTCTATGACTATGAAAAGCAGACTGAAACTGCTTTCTAGTTTTTATATATCACCTCAAAAAATAGAAACTTCCTGGTATGACCTTCTATTGTGGGTGATCACGATTCAAAAGAAAACGCAACAACAAGCAAGTAAAAGAAAAAACGAAAGAACAACAGATTAGAATTCGCAACGCCCTTTAAAGATATAATGCATATAAAGTAAATGGTATAGGAGGTTTTTTTTATTGAGTGCATGTACATGTATAATTTCAAGTCGCTGTAAAGTGTTTTCTTCATAAAATATACAAATACGAACTCAATAATTGTATGGCTATTCAATCAAAAAATTTTTGAGCGTTTTTGGAAGAAGAGGAACTTATTATTTTTATTTCACATTTTTTGTTATTTATTCTTCTATAACGTTTCAATTTTTATATTTGCATTAGCTATTTTTCGATCTGTGTCGAAAACGATCATTGCTGCTTGACATCAAACTCCAGTAATTTTCAAAAAACTGCATCAACGACGCAAGTTGTTCAGTAATTGACAATTTGTAATAGATCGAACTAAGTATTGCGCCTTGCAACTAACAAGTTAGCCCCAAAACCGATCCTGTCCGAGGATGTTATTCTCAATAACTATGATCACCTCGGTGCAAGGCCGTCAGTAATATAATTTCACTCAGTCCACGGCTTCGACAGATAATAACTTTCTCAATCTGCATAATTCTTCATATATCATACTCAGCCTTATTCAATAATTGTTAACTATCCAAAATTTGTTTACAATTTTCAGTTCTTTTAAATTTTGCTTATCAAATATTACGAAAAAGATCATTTTCCATGAACTAATAATCTAGTTCGACAAGCGTAGTGATAAGCTTGTAGAAAACACAAAATCAAGCAAGGTGCAGATATAAAGGCGGACTAAATCTATATATAATAAATTAAATATTGTACGTGCATCATGCCAGGTTAAAAATATAGTCTGAGCAACAGTACGGTATTCAAAGGTTTTCGATTCTGTGACACAAATTGCCAACAAATTTTCAGTTTCAATAATTTAACATAACATTGTGACCTTGGGAGCGCTTCTGCAGAGTTATTTTCTGTATTTATAGATCAAGGAAATCGAAATTAAAACGAAGAAGGAAATTGCAGTCATTTTACCGGTAACCCGGATTCCCGAAGTAGGTCGACATGTACCACATTACACAGGTAGTCCGCGCTAGGAACATATTGCGCGCCAGTTTAAGAAAAAGATCGACATCTGACAATGTACTTTTAAGTTAATATCATAGATTTCTTTGCCACCTTTTGAAAAGAACTGGTAGTGATTTAAGGTGCTGCGAGGATAATTAAAACGGATCGCGTTTTTTTACAGAAGCCGCCAGGAGTAGCATAGTTGGTAAGTGCTCTGCCTTCTGTGCTGGAGATCCCCAGTTAGTACAGATTCTCAGCAACCCCAGTGTTTGTATCAACTTTCCTCTCATGTATAGCTTTAGCTTTGAATCGCATAGCGCAAATAGTAGGCACGTTTTGATTGGCTTAAATATATTCAGACCAGTAAAGGTTTTTCACGGAATACACACTTGTGCATAATCAGCTTTTGCTGCCACGCGCAACTTGCCGACTGTACACGATTATAAAAAGTGAACTAAAAGACACAAAATCGGACAATCACCAGAGAAAAGTTGTTTATTTTATTTCCTTTGTACCTGTAAATGTCAGACAATATTTTCAGCGACTGTTTTCAAAACAGTTCAGAGGAAAGTTACCAAATTTCAAAATAAAATTTGTCTTCCTTAAAACTTTTCGCTCGAAGTTTGTTTCTTTTTGGCCCGTTTTTGTACCATTTATGCTATGCGTTCAAGGAAAATTGGCTGCCTGACTCATGTATTCCGCATTAAATTTCACCCGTAAAAAATATTGCACTCTATATTGTTTCGCGATTTAGTGCGATATTATTTTACTCGTGAAATTTAACGTGGAATACTCGTCAGGCATCCTATTTCTATACTGAATACCAGTCAGTAAAACGGAGCACTGACAGAAGGCACACCGTCAGCTTCCATTGATACCCGCTTTATGAAGTGATGAAACAATCGACGTTAAATAAAAGTGACCTTCCCTTTCCCTCAGCCATCTTCGCGTTCAAATATTGATTTCTCAATCATATCTAGGGTTATCTGTATGATTATTTCGCAAATGAATGATTGAATTTGAATCTATAAAAATTTCCCGGCTCAGTCTTATGACGACTCAGCAAAGAAACATTTTCTTAAAAACTTTAAAGAAAATTGTTTTAACTAAGATCAGACGATTATTGGAGATTTCCAATAATTGATAAAATCAATATAAATGATACTCAATTTTATTCGATACAAATTGATAAATATTGGAAATCGATAAATATTGAACAGCAAAATCTTTGTGAGAGTTTCGATTGCTATCATCGATTAATTCTTAAAATTTTCAATCGATTTCGATCGATTTTAATCGATAACAAAATTTTTAAGTGACAAAAACAAAATCCTACATTGTATTCTAGAAGCTCTGAACACTGTCCATTGCTATGCCAGAATTCTATTTACTGACTTTAGCAAAGGTTTTGACCTAGTGGATCATAATGTTCTCTGTACTAAGCTGCACAATCTCGGGGTGCATAATGTGTTAATCACGTGGATCGGATCCATCATTTTTGTGGCTATCTGCCTCATAACAGAAGCCACTATGTCACGACCCGTGTCCGTCTGTCTGTCTGCATGTCTGTATGAGTGAACTCGTACACGCTGCTTTATATATAACATAAATTTCCATGTGCTTGTTGCTTTTTTTTTTCTTTTTTTTCCTTTTTTCCTTTTTTTCTTTTCTTATTAGGTGTGATTTTATTCATTCTATAAAAAAATATTAATAGTAATACGTGATTTTATTCCGCCCATGAAATTCTTTTATTTAAGAAAATTTCGACATCTTTTTTTCCAAATCATGAATTGCCTACTTGAAGGCGTGTGTTCAAACGAACAACTAATTCGCATTTCTGCGCTAGTCATGTAGACTTGTCATGATTTTCGAAAGTTTACTCGCTATATGCTTCTGATCTCGGCATATTGGTGACGTACCGTCCCGGGAAATTACTAACGTCCATGAAGCATGTCGGGTGTCACATAATACTAGCATTGTTTAGCCAATCATAGTTTAGTTTATATGGCAGTCATATTGACGTAGCCATTCAGAGGACAGTTTATAATGCTACGTTTTAGACATATTAAACCATGTAGGGCTATAGAATGAAATACGGTCGCAGCCTTTAAAAAAAAGCAGTAGCCACATGCTGTCCTCGACTGCCTATTTTTAACAAATAGATCACAGTCGGTTAAAATATGTTATCTCAGGTCGTGTTGTACCTAGGGGTGGCATTCCCCAAAGGACAAAACCAGCTCCCTTACTGTTTGCAGTACTTGTAAATAACCTTGCCAATCAATGGAAAACAAGGGCTAAATATGTAGATGACCTTTTGGTTGTAGAGATTATACCTAGGTGTTCCATCAGCGTTTTGCCGTTCATTGCTAGAGATATTTCCTCGTACGCTAGTGAGCATGGTATGCGGCTCAACCCTGTTAAATACAAGGAGATGTTTATCGACTTCTTACAATATAAACCACATCATCATCCAAGTTTTGGGGTCCGTAAAGCGCGTCACTACATACAAATTGCTTGGGGTGTACATTTCAGAAAAGTTATGCTGGAGTACTCACTGTGAGTACATCGTTCAGAGAGCGCGCAAACACTTATATGCACTGCGTTACTTGAAGAAGTCTGGTGTAGTTGAAGTAGATCTAGTTCTGGTGTACTCCAGCCTGATACGTTCTGTGCTTGAGTAAGCCTCCCCAGTTTGGGCACACTTGCCAGAATACCTTAGTCTACTAGTTGAGAGTGTGCAAAAAAAGCCTTAAATATAATATATCCTGGGCTACCCTACGAAGATGCACGTGCGTGCTGTGGTCTCCGTACTCTTTCGAATTGGCGCCAAGCAGCTTGCACTAAGTTTATCCAGTAATTGCGGGACACCGGGGTCCTTGCCAACTTGATTTCACAGCGCACAAGAGTGTCTCATGGATATAATCTCCGTTCAGGCACTGCCAGAGATGACCATACAGTGCCTGCAACAGAGCGTCTAGACTTGTTTGTAACTATAGATATAGTTAAATAATTGTGATGATAATTGTGTATAGTGTTTATTATAAATTATGTATAATTTATGTATAGTAAATACTGACCACTCTTGTAATTTAGCTGCTATCTACAAAAAGAGTAAATAAACTGATTATTATTATTATTATCATTATTATTATTATTATTATAGCACAGTTTTAACCTTATCTTTGAGACAGTGTTCTGTTTAATTGATGATATTAGATAAATCAAGGGAAACTAATCATCGATTTTGATAGATTTGAAATACGTTTCGGTAAGGGCCGATTTGACATTAATAGTTGAATTAAATTAGATACAATAAATTGATATTGACTAATCGATAGATTTCCGATGATAAATCAGTGAATGAGTGACGGATTAAGTGAAAAAGTAACAACAACTTCCGTTTCATGACTGTGCAATCCAAAATATTTATTCATTTTCTTTGTGTTTGAGTCACTTAAAATTAAAAGTCTTGCGAGCAAATTCACTAGTGTTTTCTTTTGGATTGTTTTTGTGGATAGAAAAAATACTGTATGAAATGTTCTTTTTAAAAAATAAACAAATAAATAAATAAAATTAAGCTCTGAACTTCCGGTTTTATTTTTTTAAATCAAGAGGTATCCATTATCGGAAAATGTTTTGAAGGAAAAGGGTTGAATAACCCTACTGTTGTACTGGATTAAGAAATTGTTTGTTAAGATTACCATAGAAACACAATTGGGAAATAAAGTTTATTAGATAAAATAAAATAAGACTATTTAAGATCTGTCACTTTCTAAGAAAAGCTGGAGCATTTTAAAATCCGAGTACTTTTGTAGGACAGTACGAGTTAAGACAAATCCTAAAACTTTCTTCATTTTACTTCCGTATTACGAATGATAATGAGTAATTAAACTGCATCAGCTAAATTACATTTGAAGTAATAAACGACTATAAGATGTTAATAGAGACATGTGCTTTATAAATTCAGGTACTTAGTTCTTTGTCAAATATTCTATTTCTAGTTAAGTAATTTTGCCTATCGTATATATAAAGTTAAAAAACTATACCCATTTTTTCAACGTATGTAATTAACAATAAAGTGCAAAAACCCTAAAATTATTGTTTAAGTCAATCAATGCGTAAAAAAATTGCGAGGCACTTTAGAGTTAGAAAAGCCAAAATTCACAAAAAAGCCGTTTTAATTTTTCTGTAAGATGTATCAATGGATTTAGCATCAATTTTAGGAAGGTCAAATATGTGAAAATTTAATAGAATTTTAGTCAAAAATACACAATAAATCATATTACTATAATCTTTAATTTACTACACAGTACTTACAAGCCGTTATTACTGAAGAAACGTTTAAATTGTGTATAGCCCAGCTGTTAGGTTAACATGTAACACGAAAACGGACTATTGCAAAGAGGTAATGTAACATATAATGGGGGTTTTCCCGCGGAAAGAAAAAGCAAACAATTAAAATTATCGCTGTACCTACAACAACCGCAGTTCGTCAAATCCGACTGAAAGACCTTCATTTTTAATTTTGACCGAGAATTTTATCATGAATTGAAAAACAAACAATTTTGCATGATTATTTGACACTAACAGAAAATCACAGAACATATGCAGAAAGTCAGTTAGGAACTGCACAACGAAGCCGGAGGGCTTGAAATAAATCTAATAGGAAGTACTTACCTTGGTTCTAAATTTCTTTGAACTGCTCTTTCAATTAGTACTTTTCCAATCTTGCAGGAGACCTGAGTTTTGAAGCTGCGCTGCTCTCGCAAGCCTGCATTTATAGGTCTTGAACATCTCCAATAGGTTCCATTACGTCATGTACATCCACCCACACACATACACACATGAGAGGTGTTATGATTATCATGTAATCTACAAGTTTAGCTACATTTTAGTATGCAGGTATTAAACATTGGAGCGGAAATTAATGAGTGGGCCGTAATATTTTAGGCAGAATTCAAAAAAGGTGTGACGCTAAGTTAAACGTAAACAGTTCCTGTCGGCGTTGTTCTGCTCCTTGTTCACACAGCAGTGAGTCGAAACTGAAACCCAATAATGACAGTCCCCTAATAAAAACCGGTGTTTTGCAGTTTTTCAGATCAAGTCCAAACAAGGTTGTTCAAGGATCTAAAAAAAACTAACTCAGCGAAATTGATTGTGCAAACAAAATTCCATTGAGTTATTTCAAGTGTGTTGTATATTGGACTCAGAGTCTCAAAATGTCTATAGTACAATTAATGCAAGGTTTCGGAGACATTCCTGCAAAGAAATGATACCTGCTTTTACACTTTATAGCATTTTAAAATATCATTAGTTATTAGGCTCTCAATTTATTCTGCTACATTTACTACATTTGGTTACGTTCAATTTCTCCCTTTGTTTTAGGCCTTCGTTTTACACGGCTGGATAAGCTCTGAACGATCTTCCGCATAAAAATGCAAGCATGAGTAACTTCACACAAATTCAAATTGTAACTTCCTGTTTCGTAACTAGATTGAAAAAACAAAATTTGTACAAAAAATTACTTGAAATGAATAGTTTCACTTTCTATTGTCATTTCTGTGAACTGCTAAATCTGCAAAAAGATTCAGTTGTAACAATTCTACTCAGTGACTGACAGTTACTTTCCCTCAGTACTGACCGCCTTTTCCCCGGACTTTTTAAAAGTTAGCAAAGATTATAAAAATTGTAAACTTCTGCTTTTTCGAAACGGTGAATATTTATCCAATTGGCCACCCTTCTACTGAATGAAGCAAGCCAAATGAGTGATCACCTTTTAAGATCTCAAAAACGTACTGAAATCTTGAGATATTCGGGGTCTAAGTGAAACTGTTTATAATTGTTGAGTAGCTGCGTAAAGCAGTTTGGAGTAACCTTGGGCGACCCAAATATTGCCATTGTATTAATTGGCAAGTCATAACTAGTCATTCCACATTGCATCAGCCAAACTTCAGCTCATCACCGTTATTTGCTGGTTCACAGGTAAGATTTTTTTTTAACATAAATTAAATCATGAAAAAGGCTGGTCAGTACATGAGCTTTGAATCAAGTCATTCGATCCTTATAAAAGGTATGCGGAAAAAAACGAGTAACTGTATGCAGGAGTGTAAAAACATAAGCTCTATGTAAACTGTTAACTGCTTTTTTATTGTGATTTCATACGCGCAAAAATATTCCAATTGTTTTTTCTGGTAATTCAGTGAAGTTAGAAGTATTATAGGCTTCACTAATGTAGTGCGTTCTGTGAAGAGATTATAAAACTAAGATATATTTCCGATTGTTCGACGACTTTTCCCTCCTTTTTCTTTCTCTCTTTTTTCATCTCTCTATCTTCGTTACTGTTTCCAGTTGCGACTCGTTGACGTGCGCTTAGAGTTTTTGTACATTTTCACTTGTTTTTAAAAGGTGTCGAGAATTCAAAGTTACGCTTGAAACACTCTTAATGTACAAGATTCATAACAAGAGCAAAATAATTTTGTTCGTTTCTAATGCGTTAAAATCCGTCATTTTGAGATAAGTCGATGTATAAAATGGTTCAGTTTGCTAGCAGGTCCCTGTGACGTAATAGTTGCGTTTTAAAAGCTTTATTTGTGTGCTTTTTTGGCTTTTTGATCCAAAAAGTTTATTTAATTGTATTTTGTCGTTAAATTTTGATTTTTAAAACAATTACGTTTTATTTACACTTGTGTATTAATTTACAATAGTTTTTTAATAGACAGGTTAATTAAGAAACTATATTGCTTGATTCTTAGGAGCTATTTTCAATACATTGTCATTAATAATATTATTATTACGTATTACGAGTATTATTGTCCCTTTTATACACCATTTATTGAACGTACGCTGATGTTAACGTATAGTTACGAAAGTACCAATAAATCAGCATTAATGTTCAAGTTCAAGTTCAAACTTTATTTATACACGGTTAAAAACATCAGTAAATATTTACAGTTTAGGTAAAAAAGACTGTTTTACGTGTTTGCCATGTGGGTGCACTTTGACGAAAATAGATCATCGAGGCCCTTTTTGAATATTGCCAGAGATGAAAGCTTACGTAGCTCAGATGGAAGTCCGTTCCAAAGTCCAGCCCCAGAGTACCCAAAGCTGTTGCTGTTGTTGCTTATTATTACTTTATTAACAAGGAAAAGGGTATCTTGATAAAGATATTAAATAAAAGTAGCCAAAAGAAACACGTTTTTTTAAGATGTGTGTTACAATGTTACTACTCATAAAACCAGTGCCAAAAATATTAAAGGTGCCAAATTCTCGAAAGGCGTTAAAC
>JAOBYJ020054199.1:0-11200 GCA_025403565.2 Palythoa heliodiscus
TGGATAGCCCATTTCCCATTTCTGTATAGGCCCTGGATAGCCCATTTCCCATTTCTGTATAGGCCCTGGATAGCCCAATTCCCATTTCTGTATAGGCCCTGGATAGCCCATTTCCCATTTCTGTATAGGCCCTGGATAGCCCATTTCCCATTTCTGTATAGGCCCTGGATAGCCCATTTCCTATTTCTGTATAGGCCCTGGATTGCCCATTTCCGAATTATGCTCCATTACTTACAAACAAAGCCATCAAGCCGAGGCCAAGTGTTAACTTCTGGTCACATTTACTGTATTTTTTAGCATTTGGCCTCGACTTGATGGTTTTATATGTGAGCATTGAAGCGTAATTCGGAAATAGCCTATGTATCCTCTTAGAATCTACACTACAAACCTTTTTAGAGAAGTAGCAAAGGAGAATGAGTATGACAAGGAGCAACAGCAGGACGATTCCTCCTATTATTAGTGGAACAATTGTTTTCATTTTCATTCCAAATAGAATGAAAGAGTCAGTGTCCCTCTCTATGATGTCGTAATAGGCAGCAAACGGATCCTTCCTACCCTCTACCCCACCGTAGCATTCTCGACTTGAAGTGCAATAAGGTGAGCTTATTTCACTACCACTCGGTGAATACTGGCACCATGCACAACTGTGTTTGCTTCTGCACGTGATCTGTTCTCCGATCGAGTCGCAGTAAGGATTGTAGCACTGGCTTGTATAATCATCCACACCCGGGTTAGGTCGCTGAGGGACTGGGGCAGAAGGTTGTGCACATGCTGGAATATTTTTGCTGCTTTCGCTGTGAAAAAGATATATGTATAAATCAATTTCAGCATGTCTTTATCGACAAACTACACAATTTTCTCCTCGGTGATAAAATAATATCTTCACACACAAAAAGAACTTTTTTTGAAAGCATTAAAGTTTTTTTATTTATTGATAAAAAAAATATTAAAAATTACAGGGCGCTTGAAAATACGAATATCATATTCTTGTACTGAAAATCTCTCCTGTTTGCTGCTTTCGCTCGTGAGAGATCTTTTTAACCCCGAAGATAAAACTAGTATTTATGCCCGCTCATGTAGCAGTTTTATCAATTATATCCATATCACTGATGATTCCTGCAATATATTATCAATTACTGACCATATCACTGATGATTCCTGCAATATATTATCAATTACTGATCCATATCACTGATGATTCCTGCAATATATTATCAATTACTGATCCATATCAGTGATGATTCCTGCAATATATTGGTTTGATTCCCAACAACACGATTTGGGCATTAATCTTTGTACCCTTGATCTGCCAATCACAGTGCAGCAAAGGCTGCAACAGCCAATCAAAATCCAGGAAAATATTGATGTGTAGACTTCCTTTTATGAAGACTTTTGGCAAAACTGTAATTGCAAAAACGAAAAAACAACACAAAGTAAAAGAAGGCATTGAATAAATGAAAATGTGTCATAAAAGCTATTTAGAATACTTTTAAACTTGCAGCATTTTTTTAAACTTTCGAGCAACTTCAAGTTATCAATAAAAAGGATCAACCAAAGGTTCAAAAAATTATTTGCATAATAATGTATGAACTTATCTCACCTCTTGAAGTCTTGTTTGTTTTGGCAGTAATTATACTTCAGTGGCGCAGTGCAAGGTGATTCGCAGAAATTATTATCTGAAGGCTTTTCACATTTACCGTGATTTCTGTGGCATTTTCTACTTGCTGGACACTTATCAACCTCTTTTTCCAATAACAAATATACATTGGTACCCTGCACTGGCTGCAGATTGTAGCAGCCTAATTTTCCTTTCGTCTCCGTTGTGATCAGCTGAAAAAAGAGATAATAAAGAAAGATTTTTAAAGTACTTTCAAGTGCCACACTAGAAGTTATTCTATACCTATTTTACTGTTTCTAAATCATTTGTACATTTCTTCCGTCTGCATCGGTATTAAAATATAGAAACAATAAAGATAGTTAACATTTAAATTAACATTTTTTAATCCGAGTAAAATTTTATGAAACACCACCAAATTTTCACATTTTTCCTAAAGATTATTTGACAGTGTTTTGGTGTTAGTGACTTAGTGTTAAGTATTTGTGGATTGCCAGAGCAACAGGATATTTTGATTAACAGTCTTTATCAATTTTTGTTTCTTTCGTAGTTTTTAGGTTTCTTTTATTGTAGGTCTTAGTTTTTCCCTATTGTTATGTAAGTTACATTCAGAAATGATCAATGTTCAGTTTCAAGACAAAATATAGCTCTTTTTGTGACGTCAAATGTAACGTCATCAATGTAATTTTATTACTCAAATTGAGGCCGATTTGTGCATTGTTTATAACATTTGAACGTAAACTGAAACTTTATTCAGGAGTCAAAACATAAAACTCATGTTTTCAAGAGCTACAATAGTACCATGTTACGTTCGGCCACTGTAATCTTTTTCTTAAGGTCATATCGTTGAAAAAGAAAAGCAGCATTAATTCAACTGACTTTGTTATTGTTGTAGCATCTTTTTTAGTTTCAGATGTATTAAAAATTAATTATTTCAAAGCCTTATTGTAAAAAGCCGAAGAAATATAAAAAACTAAAAAAACAAAAGAACGCAATTTTTATATGGTATGACGTCATTATGGCGTCGTATACAAAACCAATCAACACGTTAACTCGTGTTCTATCTAACCCCCGAGTTTTAGGACAACAGCATTTATAGATATAAAGTTTTTAAGGCGGAGTCATCCACCCCTAGTCAGGTGTAGTTACAGGTACTTGAAAAAGGCCCAGTCTGAATAGGGTTAAGCACAAAATATTTTTGGCAATGAACTACGAATTGAAAATGAGAACTTGGCGTTTCTTACAGTCATACAATTGCTGATTCAGCGAAAGCTTAAGCCACATTATGTGGAGGTTGTCTTTGATCTTGAGGCTGAATCTGGTGCTTGCAATATTTACAATGGTAAAACAATCCTCATAAAGTGGTTCAAGCTTTTGTAATTGCTGAATGAACAATTATACCACGCCAATCTAAACCTCTCTCATTAATCTTTTGTTACCTGCGTTCATTGTCTTAGCTCTTCTATTTTCTACCATTGTTCATTTCTAAGATTACTACGTACTTATTATTCTATTGTAAGATATCTGTGTTTATTTATTCTTAAAAAATCAGTAGGGGCAGGCATTCTGATGATTGCAGTAGATGCTGCCGAAACGTGTAAATATACCATGAAGAGCTGTCGTGATTGCCTTAAAAGTTGTATTGCAAGCTGATTTATTGAAAGTTGTTTTGCAAGCTGATTTATTCAATCTTGCAAAAATGAGATAAAGTTGGTTTATATTGGTTTTGAATCATTTATTTCTATGCATTTTTTTACATGACAGCCCGTAAATTTTGGTGAAGGCTCATTGTTCCTAACTTTTTTTGCACAAATTGAGTCTCAATTGTCCTATGCAAAACTGTTTCTCATTTCTACACCGTTAAGAATCGTGTACTGTATATTTACGATGTACCTCATAAAATATCTGTATTTCTATTTTTTCAAAGTTTCGACAACTCTTCTTCCTCAAGACGCCTTGATCTGCGAGGTCAGCGGCTATCTTAGGATACTCATCAATCAAATGCTTGTTTACAACATCCTCTGCGTGGTTGTAGACGTCATTTTTTACAAACTTTGGATGGTACACAAGATAGCCAGTGTTGTCAACCAGTACGCATTTCGGTGTCTAGAAAAGAGAACGTATCGCTGTATAAGAACGCTGCGAAATATGTTGAACTAGAGTCACAAGTGTTCGAAATGAAAAGCTTTGGAAGTAAATGCCCCGCCTTGTAATCGAACTTGGACAAGCGCATAGCAGTTTAAATATAACATCAAATCGGAATTTGTTAGTAGATTATGCGCTCTTTGACTAATAGTTGTCCAAAAGGTTGTTTGAATTTTCAAGCAATGCAGGGGCGTTTCTAGTCAGTTTTTACTTGTAAGCAGAATGCACAAGTTGAAAAATATGTTTCATATTACACTAGGTAAATGATACGAGCTTCTGAGGCCCGGCGGAAGGGCCCCAGAGTTAGGGGTAGCGAATGGTCTCTTAAAAAATGAAAGTCTCGGCAAAATAGAGTTCTTGAAATCTTGTCATATTTTTTGCCATGTCTCGAAGTCTCGTATTTTTTTGTTACTTTCTCTGTCTCGGAGTCTCGGATTTTCCTCGGATTTTTCGTATCGTAAAGTCTCGGTGTCGGATTATTTATTGCTTTCTAAAGTCTCGCGCTAAGATTTTAAAAAGGCCATCACGGCGTCTCGGACAGTCTCGGATTTACCATTCGCTACCCCTAGAGTTGGTCCGGTCATAGAAAAAATTCCTCAAGCGCCGTAGGCTTCTCTTAGATGCAAAATGGCGCGTTTTCAGAGAGAAATGAACAAAAAATGAAACACAAATATTCAGTGAAACATGCATGTTGTCAGCAGCAAATTAATCAAATTTATTAGTTACAATGGATCTTTGGAATGGAATTTTGATCCCCTTAAGTTTGATTATAGAAACACAGTAGTCTAGTCTTAAATCACGTTTTACTCAAAGTCATATATTATGTATACAACTGTTGAAACCGCGCACACAACTACGCCAGTACTATCAAACTCACTTTTCATTATTTACTTTGTTGTGAAATTCGTAATACCGTAAATGTTCTTTTTAGAAAAAAAATTTGGTCAGTATATACAATGCAGGACACTTACTTTGATGTTTTATAGATCTATGAAACGTCAGCATTTGATGTAAACTCAATAAAACCGAACTAAATTTTTCTACCGAGTTAGTGTCATAAATAGTCTACCAGTTTTCAATAAAGATTCAGAAAAGCACATGCAGTGCTTCGAAAACTTGTCTGCGAATTATTTTCTAAACAAAATAGGAGCTTCTGGTAACAAGATGTTGGTTGCATACTGTCTCGTCCCACCGCCATCCAAGATGATCGGACGGCCAGTTCATGGGCGATTTCCTTGACATTATCCTTATAACCGTGTCATTAAATATTGCAACTAATAATATCATGGATTACCGATACGAAGGGTAAATTTCGTTGGAAAAAAGCCAAAGCCGGATTCTGAATCCAAGTAGGTATTTTTGTTTCTTTAGTAAAATCCGAAAACGCAAAATCCAAAGTATGAGTCAAATGAATCTATTCGCGACGAAGCCTTCAATGAATTCAACTGAATCTGGATTAATTGTTATGCTTGGTTCACGACTTTTGTATTTCTTTGGGAAAGGATTCAAAAATAGTTCTTGTGGCAAGGGTCTTTGCACTGAAATGCTGTCTGTAGTTTAGCTAGGAAAAATCCTTTTTCGGATTTTTCTTTTCCTTCGCAAAAAAGGATCTGTGCATGCTCACGCATTAATCCAATTTTAGATCATTAATTGCAAAAGAAATGCATGTCAAATTGATTTTAAATTTAGGTCTTCAGCAAACCGCACACAATTTCTTACCTTATCGATTTCTGCAGAATTGCATACACTGCCGTAGAGTTTTTCAATAATAGACCATAATGCATTAAGCGTAAGGTCGATACCCAGCACACCGAACCGTGTGTCGTCACCAAACAGAACCTCTTTGCTCATGGAAACAACAAAACCACTTCCTAAGGCATCAACATACGGTGGAGTGAAAGCAAAAGTGCTAGGACTGGCAACGGCACGATGATACCTTTTAGAAAGAAACGTCAAACATCGTTATATAATAATCAGTCTTTTGAAGAAACTTTTAAAATCAATAATAACTAATACTTTAGTACTACTATATAATACAAATATTACTTCTACTACTACTACTACTACTACTATTACTACTATTAATACTGCTATACTACTACTAATATACTATGACTATTATTTCTACTTCTAATATCATAAATGTGCTAGTACCCTACTACTACTACTGCTACTACTACTACTACTACTACTACTACTACTACTACTACTACTACCACTACCACTACTACTGCTACTACTACTACCACTGCTGCTGCTGCTGCTACTGCCACTGCCACTGTTACTACTACTACTACTACTACCACTACTACTACTGAATGAAATACGATCTTCGCGGTGTGAAATAGAAGCGTGAAACGGGATTCGAACCCGTGACCTCTGCGATACTGGTGCAGTGCTGTACAAACTGAACTATAAAGCCACAACTGTTGGGAGTAGGTCAATTTTTGTTGGTCCATCTTTGCCACTGAAATTGAACAACAATAATCGTTGTCTCGTGTTATTCTTAAATGGATGCAGCTCGCTCTTCATCATTTCACACACGTACTTACAAATTATATATAATATCTGAAAAGGAGGAGGTCTGATACTAGAAATAAGTCTTACGACTTCTACGACTTCTTATCTGACGTTCTCGCCATTTATTTATTTGTTTATTTATTTCTATACGTATATCAGTATCACTAGTAATCACGAGTTGTGAGGGAAGTGCTGTCGAGAGTGTAGGTTTAAGTTAGTTTCTGAAATAGTGTTACAGGTTGTCAATGTCTTCCTTTAATAGAAGGATCCATTACGGTCGAAACGTTTTATTCCTGAACTTGCAAATAACTTGCTCTGACAGTTGCATTCGACTACAACAGGTAGATCATTGATCAACAACGTTTCTGTATCGGTAATTATGCCGTCTGAAATTGCTACTCGAAACATTGTATCACTGCAAACAACGATTTGGTCGACAATTTCTGAATTGCACGTACTCACACGCAATTTGGCATGATGGCAAATTAAAGCCGCGAGGCTCGCGAACATACATTGTCTTCCTGAGATTCAGCACTAAAGTGGTCAGCTCCCTGATGAATATTTCCACAAATAAGAAGTGCAATGTTATGTGCCATTAATATTACTATTCTTACATCTTTTTTTCTCTCCTCGGCTCGTGCAACGAAATCGCTGACGCAAGAATTTCTTCATCCACAACCCCGTGGGGGGCTGACTCGGAACCCAGTCTTTTTGACCGGAGATCCGGACAAAAAACTCGTTGCTAGTCCTTTTCAATGGGGATCCGGACAACTCAATAAACTACACGCTGGCACTGTGTATATAAAAAAGAGTAGGAAGCTGTCTTGCTTCGCTGGACAGCAATAATGTAATGGCAAATAATTAACTAAATAAAAGAAAGGTTAACCAATCTCACCAAGGTCGGTTTGTATGGTCAAACTCGTTTGGCAAAGCAGCACCTGGGAATAGTCTCAATACGCCATTTTCCGTTCCAAAGAATCGCCTCGGAATTTCTGTCAAACATTTGTCATCTCCACTCTTAATCCAAAGCGTTTCAACTATTGCGGAAACGAAGACAGTGTCGCGAATGTTGTCTTTAAAAAGAACCTGAAAAACAAACCAGAGGTTAAAAATAGCATGCAGAGAAAGGTTCTTCAAGATCTTTCACAGTATGGCAACAATCTTTGTTTTTCAGTAAGTATTTGCGCGCATTTTAAACTCTTAAGAAATCATTTTTTACTATTTATAAAGTGCCTTAAAAAAGTCAATCCACGTAAGAACCATGCAGCACCATGCAGTTGGCTTCACATGCCATCTCAACGATTTCCTTCAAACTTTGCACGCAAACACATCCTGGTACACCCAGATAAAAATATTTCGATCTAACTCTTTACCGTTTACGAGATAGACCAGCACCCTTTTACACGAGCAAAATTTACCCTTTTTTCTCTATTTTTGCCCCACACCTCGGCGCTTTATTTGGCCTACATGTCGTACTCAAACCCAATCCATATTATTTCCATATACAATATAGCTCTTGCTCAAGAACATCGCGATAAATAGATTTGAAAGTAGCAACTGTCTAATTTTTGAGATATTTTTTAAAAATTGAAGTTCAAGCATTTTTGAAAATTTCATTTTTTTGTAAAGTTTAGGCATCTTTTTATCGTTTCAGAATCGCATTACCAGTTAACTATAGGTATCTAGTCATAGACCGGGGCAGTGTTTTAAAAAATTTGCAAAAACATCCGCGGGCAAAACATGCTGCTTTGTGTGCCATTTGCGCAAAAATCGCATTTGTAACCAAATGACGCTTTCTATGCAAAACATCAAAATCGAGGTCCGGTTTATTTCATTTTCTAATTAGCTTTTCTACGCTTAGTCAAATATTGTGAAAGAGTGGACAAATTTTTACAGATATTTTCCCTTTTGTGTAGCGAGACACCAAAAATCGAAGTTGTGACGACATGACGACAAGACCCAGCCACTTTCGTGAAAAGTCAATATAACACGGTATTTTTTCTCAGTCCTCCGATGCAATATCATTTTTATATCAACTATACTCATTCCATGTAAGCATCTTCACAAAGACCGGCCCAAAAACAAGATTGTAGAACCCTTTCATATTTGTGCTTTGTATTTCCAAAAGCCGGTGTTGCGGCCATCACTCTCCAGTGATACAACAGTTACCACTTCACACAATTTAGAATGAATAACAATGCACAGTTGTATTTGTAATTTGCTCTACAAAAGTCGACTAATTTTAGAATTAGGAATCAAGAAATGCTTTTGTCATCCTTATACAATCATCTTTGAATTTCAAATTTAAAACATTTCTGTTATATACAGGTACAAAGAAACAAATTTTATGTTTAAGTAATTAAGAAGATGTCTACTAACCTCTTCGTGTGGCATGGATTTGTAATTCATGTACCTCATATAACGTGCGGCATTTTCAGGGGTATCTTCAACATCGAGATATTCCGAGGGCTCTTTGAAAGCTTTGGCACTAAATTTAATCACTGTTTTGTCTGAAAAAGTGCAAAAACCATAGTAAGATTCGTGAAATTTTGTCGTGTTCTTGAATATCAACCATAAAAATATTTACTGCGCAAGGGAAGGATCACATTTAGGGTTAATTCGCAGGTCTTCGAGATGAATTGTTAAACTAAGAATAAACTTCCCCCGTTGCTGGATGGAATACGCACTTGTTGAAAGCTTTCGAGTTTTTATTCCCTGTTCATCACTTCAAATTGGATATTTTAGATGTGGGCCTATAATTTCTTGTCTAACAAGTTTTGTATCTAATATTTTAGTATGATAAAGTAAGAATCTTAGTTAAAAAACTGATGTTGTTGATTTTTTGTTGTTTTTCCTAATAAAGTGCCGCTCTAACTCCAGGTACATGCAAACACTATTTTAACTGGGAACTCGAGATCAATTTAGCTACCAGCTCTTTTCGGCCAGTTAAGATTTGATGCCACTAATTATCATTCCAGATCTAACCGGACTTATACTACTTATTCAGGGACCCGTTCTCACTGGTGTCTCGTTTATTTACTACATAGCAAGTTCCGAGTAATCGTGATTAAAATCACTTAACAAAAAAATGATTCATTTGCAAACTAGGATGGTAGCTCTTTTAAACGCTGAATGATACAGGAGCAATTGATGCCATCAGAAAAATTCGGTTTTCTTTGCTATTTTCTTCCCCCTCCCATTCTGACTCAATAACAGTTTTTACCTTGGAGAGAAAATGAGTCCACGTGACTACAAACGCTGTCAGTCTTGGCGGGTGGCAAAAGATCCATTCTATGGTACTTGTGGTAGTTGTCTTCCTCTAAAATCGGATTGAAAATTTCAAATGTTTCACTACCTCTTTGGTTTTGCATACTGTGGTTTTAATGAATTTCGAGCTCTAGCTTAGTCTATATTACTGTGCTGTTATTTGTTTATTTCTGTTACCTCTTTCAACCAGTAATTTTTATACGTTTTTTGTCATTGTCTAAAATCTCCTTTTTGTTATGAGTCAGCCATTTTTGCTCTCTTTAGATGTCAAGTGCTTTTTCGTGATATAAATTGTACATTTCCGTTTTGATTATACATTTTCATTTTCTTTCCATTTTCACCATAATAAGTAATTTATAAAAAAGTATACATGTAGTTAAATTTAATTAAAAACGGAGAAATATTGTTAAGTAATGTCATCGTTTACCGTCGGATGTGGTAAGAAAGCTAGCGAATCAATGAACCTTTGTCCGGAACAAAACGTCAATGTCCTTAACATTCAGTTGATTTAAACTTCGTTTTATATGTCTTTAAGATTTGGTCGATAGAATTTCTTTAATTTGATAGATACAAACGTTTGATCTTTCTGTAATAATCTTTTGTGGTAGAAATCTTCAGCCCTTTGTCATTCTTGCCAATAGCAAGACAGATTGCTACGCGAGTAGATGTTTCGCCACTTTTTAACTTGATGCAGTGGTACTTGAAAGTTGCTTTCTTCATTTCTTTGACTCCTTCTACCTTGGATCCGCCTCCGGCTACAACTATGGGCCTAGTAATTGTCCTTTTTACTTCTGATTTGCTAAAATGAGATACAAACAAATACAAGTTTTCACATAAGTGCTTGTGGTTACCTGTTTGTCTTCTTCTTCTAAGTTTTGTGTATTATATTTATATTTCATTTTTTGTTTTGTTTTTGTGAGTGTACACGTTTAGGTTTGTAAAAAAAGGAAAGCTATACAAAATACAACTTAACATGCCTAGTGTCTAACTAGAAAACTTTAGGGTTAATTTAGACACTACACATAGAAATCTATATTTGTAACAAATGTTATTTTAAGCGAAATGTTAAATGTTAAACATATAGAAAAACCGTTGTAACATATAATGTAATGAAATGCAAATAAAGGATATTGATATTGATATTGCAGCTATTATTGGTAACTAATAAGGCCACATATTTTGAATTGGATGTCTGTGTTGAAGAAAAAGCTTGATGATTTACGGGTATCGCATACCGATATTCCATCATTCAGCAAATCAGAAACGGGAACAAAATGTAGTATTTTTTGTTATTTTATTGTTGAAATAATATCTTTGAAGGTCACCGGTAGCTTTTTACTACAGTTGAATTAAATCCAAGCATGTACCCCTTTCTTAATATGTAATATGTAATATGTAATATGTAATATGTGATATGTGATATGTGATATGTGATATGTGATATGTGATATGTGATATGGGATATGGGATATGGGATATGTGATATGTGATATGTGATATGTGATATGGGATATGGGATATGGGATATGTGATATGTGATATGTGATATGTGATATGGGATATGGGATATGGGATATGTGATATGTGATATGTGATATGGGATATGGGATATGGGATATGCGATATGCGATATGCGATATGCGATATGCGATA
>JAOBYJ020054634.1:0-30106 GCA_025403565.2 Palythoa heliodiscus
GTCAAATCCTTAAGCCACTCCCCCAGGTATAAAAGTCAAATCCTTAAGCCACTCCCCCAGGTATAAAAGTCAAATCCTTAAGCCACTCCCCCAGGTCTAAAAGTCAAATCCTTAAGCCACTCCCCCAAGTCTAAAAGTCAAATCCTTAAGCCACTCCCCCAGGTCTAAAAACCAAATCCTTAAGCCACTCTCCAGGTCTAAAAGTCAAATCCTTAAGCCACTCCCCAAGGTCTAAAAGTCAAATCCTTAAGCTACTCCCCCAGGTCTAAAAACCAAATCCTTAAGCCACTCTCCACGTCTAAAAGTCAAATCCTTAAGCCACTCCCCCAGGTCTAAAAGTCAAATTCTTAAGCCACTCCCCCAGGTCTAAAAGTCAAACCCCTCCTCCCTGGCAGTTTAACAGGTGCACTGACAGTGTTACAGGAGCCCATGGTCCTTAAAAGTCTTAATCAGGCTTAAATTTTACCAAAGTCATACTCGAGGTCTTGAAAAAGTCATAAATCTTTGTATTTGTTCAAAAATATTTTTTGTCTCTCATAGTTGAGTTTGAATATTGTACCAAAAAATTGTCCATAGAAGCACCAATTTTTTTCAATTACCACGGCTTCATAAAGAGAACCATCATAATACAGTATAAGTGGAAATTCCAGTTATCTTTACCGTTTTTGAGATGTTGCTGATATGGTAAGTTCTGAAAAAAAGTTTGAAGTAACATTTTCCTTCTTAAATTTTCCAAATTAGGCTCTAAAGCCTTGAAAAAGTCTTTAATGTTTTGAGTTTCTACCTGCCGGAACCCGCTTTTAACACACACTGGTATGGTATACTCACTCTCATGTGATCTATTATTTATTTTCGGATTTGATGACAGCTTCTCGAAATCTTCCTTGCAGTGAAGTTTGTTGTCTTTCAGTGCAAATTCTTGTCCTTTTTCAAGTCTGTGGCCGCACATTGCACAAACAAAGCACTGCAGGTGATATACATTCCCCAAAGCTCTCATCACTAGCTCACTCGCAGGAATAATCTTGTTACATCCACTACACTTGGTACCAAACACTCTACAGATAAAAATCATTATTATGTAAGATAAACTTGTTTGAACGGCTCAGGTTCAAAATTCTCATGCTATTTCTTAAAGATACCAGTTCAAAATAAACAATATCAAGCAGTACGCTTTGAAGGAATTCGCCGACATATTTAACTGATATCTAATTTTAAAATGTAGGTTTGAGTTTAGAAATGCTGTTACTGTCGAGAAACATATACTAAAATATTTAAAGTATCTATTCGTTTTGCTCTTTATACTTAGTTGCTTCAATAAGTTCAGGAAAAGTCGATTACCAAATAGGCATTCGTCTCAAATACAGATTGCGTGTTGTTGGGCGTAAACGCATCGGAGTTTAAGAGAAAACATGCGAAAAATGTCGTAGTTGTTGTTTCTCTAGGTCTTAATTTTAATTAAAATTACTTAATAGTGTGAGTTATATAAAGTTTTTTTAGCAACTTCTCAGGAAAATTTAGTTTTGTCTTCCTCTGATTTGTGTCACCTACTTACCAGAATTTTTGTCGGAACCAGTAAGTCAGTGAATCACCAGTTTTCTTGTTCGTTTTTTTTTCTTGGATTTTCAGATTTGGCCTTTTTACAGGTTGAATTCGGGTACAGAATCCACGGAAAAACAGTGAAAATTAAGACATCAATGCTTGACCGTTTTGAATAAAAATTGAGTAAAGCCGATCGCGAATGTTTTAGAGACGCCTGCTTTGCCACAGAAGTTGAAATGGTATCATATATAGACGTTTCTAACAAAAATTTATCTCAAGATTTTCAATCAAAATTTTATATACCTGACACGTACTCTCTCAATTACGAATCAAGTTGGTGATGAAACTCGGGCAAATTTACACAATTTGCCGACACAGAGGACGTATTGTGTATCATGACACCTGTCCATCTCCGTTTTCAAAGCAAGGTGCTCCAAGAATCGCATATTTCATTTTTGACTTATGCTGATTCAAAATACAAACTTTTCAATATGAGTCGTTGTTTCTCACGCTTATAATTTTCAGTTCGGTTTGTCTTTGTCAAACGTGATTCAGTTCGGTTTTAGCGTAAGCTTTTTCAAGTGGAACAAAAATATAATTTTAATCCAGGCGATGACTTAGAAATTTCGTTTGTGGTGTGGGAAAAAGTTTTGTTATTTTACATTCTGTTGAAGATTTCTTAGTTTGTTACGCTCTGAAAGGACAACGTTGTTTGCTAAGTTTGACAGTTTGTATAATTTAATATGTTGAATTTGTGTTGTGTATATGACTCGCGGCTTCTGTTTAAAACGAGCAGAGCAATGAGAATGAGTTTTTAAAATTAAGATGAAAAAACAGAATTGCATATTTGTTGAAAATAGCTGGAGATTTAACTGACTCTTGACTTAAAGTAAGAATTTGGGTTATGTTAGAAGATTTATTCAACGGCTATACGACACATAATTAAAATGCTAGAATTTTGTTGGTTCTTTGAAAAACAAAATACATTTGACCAAAATCGCAGATTATGACACTTTGTATTGGAGAACGCGAGAAATGGTCGGCAATGTTCGCGACATTTGTCAATTATTTGTGCAGGGGTTTATAGATATGAAATCACAGATAAAACATGTTTTGAAAAATGTTAGGTGATCACGCCAGATGTAAGTGTACAACCAAGAAAGGTTTATGAAGCTGCATAGGAGATTTGTTTCTTTGCTCAAAAATGGAATACGTATACCCTCCGCTATATCTTTTTGTTTCACAAGATATTCCATAAGAATTAAAAAAAATCCATAGAATTAATTTAAACTAAAAAGCGAATATGCGTCAAGTTTCCCCAAAACGAACAGAATTGACGGGAAATTTCTTTTTATGCAAACTGAAAAACATAAAACGACGTAACATCCACAAGACAACATCTTAAATGCCTTTTTGACTTTAATTTGTGTTTCTTTATTGATTAACCTCAACAAGACTTTCATATTTTTGCAGAGATCGAAATACATCGTCGGGCTTCATTGCCATAGAACGGCAGGCCAGTTGCATTTTAAATTTAATTTTTTTTCCGAAAAGCTTTGCCTTTTTTTCTTTCAACTGTAAAAAAAACTTCATTTAGAGATATTCAACAAATTCAAATCAAAATTTATTAGAATTATGCGGCAAAATGAGCGAATTGAATTGGTGTATTTAGTGAAAGCCTCTCCCGGTTTAACACATTTCTGATGACATATTCTCATTCCATAAAATTTTCTCACGATTTTCCCGGGATATACAAAGCAATTTCGCATCATTGTCATGCATTTCCGTGCTTTTGTACGTATTAAATATCAACAACAAACAACAGGTCACTGCAAAATGGCTAATTTCCTTACAGCAGAAAAGCCTGCTCATAACCCTGTATCTGCAATCATCAACACCCTTTGTGAGTTTGTTAAGATTGTGTCTCAAATTTCCAGCAATATTTTGGATTTGGAAATGGAAACGAATGAAATGGGCGGGCTACAGTCAAGGCCTGTTATCTCCGAGAGAGTATAAAGCGAATTGCATGGTTCATTTGGCGTAGGTTTGGGTAGATTATTTTTGGTAGTAAAAACGATTATTGCGAGAATTCAGGATCGACAACTGAGCTCGCTTTTTCTTACGAATAAAACTCAAATCAACCTCCCGTGAAGAAATTCGTAACAGCCGTAGAGCAAAGACAATGGCTATCAAGATTTTTCAAGTAGCACCGACTTTTTCCGAGAGTAAAGCTTTAGTAAGAAAACTTAATTTGCTTATATTTTGCCCAAATGAAACCGGTAAAGTTTACATTCGTTTAAGACCTCTATGTGTTGTTTTGCCAACTTAACAATTTGAGATGACGAACAAAATACAGTTTTGCATATTCACAATTTAGCTGGCTTGTGTTTAGCGGAAACTTTTCTTGACCACCTGCAAAGCGTTGTTCGATTGTATGTTGGTTTTATTTGGGACATATTGAATGTTTATGAATGTTTTACGTTGGGCAGCGAGAATGTAGGTTGGTGTTAAGGTTTTACATAGTAGTTTTAAAACTGAGTCATAGTTTTGAGAAGTCAACTTGAAGCATCTCAGTCAAGAAGTATCTGATGGATGTACGCCATTTTCTAAAAAGCTGCAAATAAATAGCTATAAATCCAACTCGTTTTGCCTTACTTCAAGACTATAATGGGTTTATTGGTGAAAGTGTTTTGTCTAAAATTTCTAGACCTATAACATCTGTACTAAGTCTCACAAACTCATCTTCCTCTGACATAAAGCCACTAGAACCGCCACTGAAGTTAAGTTCTCTTTTTATAAAAGAAAATGACTTTTAGTGGAAAGTATTTCAATTAAAGTTTCCTTTGGAAAAGCAACATCTCCTTTTTCAGAGTCACGCCATATACATCAGTAGTACTCTTCTTAATGGCCTAGATGAACTTAACGATGCTGGGTTAGATAAGATGAAGTTTAATTAGAGTATAATTTCCCGATCCAACAGAAATTTTGGTTTGAAAAAACCGAGCGTGCTTTTTTCTTGTACACTTTGACCGTGCAGAAAGCTGGCTTGCTGTTCAAAAATCGCAGAGATTTAAGAGAAAAAAAAATAAAACTGTTTATCATATTTTGCTGTGAAGTGAAATTAAGGTCGTGATATTTTTGCACGCTTCTCGCTCCTCGCAGGATTTGTCATTATGAAATGAAACGAAGCTGTAAATCGAACTGGCAAAACCTGTTTTATTAAAACGATTCACCTGAAAGCTCAAAAGTACACTGGTTGATAGACATGCATAGAGTGAGAAAAAAATCTTTATTGATAGACCAATTATTTCCAGAAGTAACAAAATTAACAGTCAGAAAGCATCTATCACTTGTGCGCTCTCTGCCTCTGGAAATATTTTACACTAACTTACTCGGCCTTCGGGTTGTAACATATAGCAAAATGTTTTTCAACTTTGTGACGTGGCTAGGTTTGAGTCCAAGTCAAGCAGTTTTTAAAACAGTAACAGAAAATTTGCTTTCTTTGTCGGCCATTTAATGATTATAAGATATTAGCTCAAATAATATTTGTGGTAATTTTTAATTTGAGTACCAACTATTATAGATTATGTACCTGTCGCTTCGGGCTACAAAGTCCTTGAAACAATTCATTCACGATATTAAAAACATTAAACAAATTCGTTTTTGCTGTTTCGGAGCTATTAAGGATAAACTTATACAAACGTTGGTCAACATTATTGATACTTTTGCCAGTGAAGTGACTTTTTATATTTAGATAAAAGTATATAAAGCGAAACTTAAGAATAAGATAGCTGAAAGTTGATAACTTTTGACTGGTGAAAACACGTTTTTGCCATAGGGTTATTTTTGAGCAGGCTGGTTTCTACACATACATAACAGCTAGATATTACAAGTAATTATGTTCTTTAGGGACAGATATAGTTCTATAGAAAGTGATGATCTCAAACGAAAATTGATATAAGTGAGAATCAAGTTCAAGATTAGCGCTTGTCTCTGAACACAATAAAAATGAAATCTCTAACGATTAAAACTAAATTAAGATTATCATTGAGAAGTAGTTTAAGCAAATCACGACACTTTCAAACAGACTGCATAAAAAACCGACTTAACTTCAGCAGTTCGCCCTGTGAATTAAACTTTTTCCCAAGATTTTTTTTATTCTGACAAGATGCGAGAGT
Source organism: Palythoa heliodiscus (assembly GCA_025403565.2). Classification (NCBI taxonomy): domain Eukaryota; kingdom Metazoa; phylum Cnidaria; class Anthozoa; order Zoantharia; family Sphenopidae; genus Palythoa; species Palythoa heliodiscus. The sequence continues at coordinate 5,718 of JAOBYJ020054634.1, forward strand.
ATATTCATGTCCATTTTAAAAGAAAGAACTGACACTGGGGTTACTTTGGTAATGCATATATAACTGAGCAACTCTTTTACAGTTTTCGAGTAACATACAAGCTTCTTGATAAAACCAAAAAGGTTGAGTATTCGTGAGCAACGATGAAACAGATAAAGAAACTAATCTATACTCTACAGTTAGGGAGGCTTGTCTTCCTACAATGACGTCTAGCCGGCTGCTGCTAAATTTGAGGCGGCTAACTGATGTGATTAGACGCTAGACTTTCATATGGAATTGTTTAAAGTTACAATCTGATAAGAACTATCAACTGCTACGAAACAAGACCATTAAAATTAGCTCAGTAAGAAAACGGCCAGACTAAATCTTGCAGAAACCATGTGAAAAACGAGATATTGGTTTTATGCCAGCAGTAGTCACCAACACGCCGGGGTGAAAGATATCATATATAGCTAGGTTTTCCTTTCAAGCGGAGCTCATGGCAAAAGCATTAAAAACAGTTCTACAATTATAAATGAAGTAAATAAATCGCAACGTAGAGCAGACACGTCAAATCTTTGACTTTGTTTCCTAGACGCCTACGAAACAAATTAATGACGCTTAGCTTTCCGTCTTCCTTGGACTGAAGTTTCCTCGACATAAGCAGCTGCTGTGGTTGTTTCCATAACACAATTTTTTTCTATCACGTCTAAAACTTTAAAGAACGTTTTACAGATGAGTTGAATTTTTGGCTTCAAAATCTAGATAGCAAGACTTTTTATCACACATTTCCAGACTTAATGTTTAAGGGTTTGCTAATAAAGTCACGTTGACAAAATGTCAGTAGAGTTATCGCTGCTGCAGTCTATACCCGGCCCCACGCAGTGTACAAGAGGAAATGCGATAGCCTTTTTACATATTACAATGAAAAAATCCAGCCATTGCAATATATTATCAGCTAAACGAAAATTTGCCTTCAAGTGAGTCTCCATTAAGAAAACCATGATTACACGACTTAAGTGTACTTGAATCTGGCTGCAAATGTTTGTTTAGGAAGTGAATTGAACGAAGTCGTAAGGAATTTTGTTTTTCGTCTTCTTGACTTCAAATTGTTTTGTATCGTGATATAAGAGTTAACATGTGTTCCTCTGCTGCATTTCTTTCTTAAAATGTTTCTGGAGAAGGAGAGTTTTGTGTCAGTTGCAGTAGTTATCGACGAAAATATTTGTCGCACTGCCGCACGGGGTTGTTTGCATTTTGCAAGTGCTCTCACCACACCACACAGCTTTCAGAAAATCCCAAAGCGATTATCAGAATTTGTGCAGCACAATTCTGTTGAGGTGTTAGGTTTTCCATATCACGATTAAAAGTTCAAGGTTAACTTTATTTTTAACTTATTCTGTCCAGTATCAGTTGAAAGTATAATCTTTGATTGAAGTAAGCTGTTTGGTCAGTTGTCACAGAATAGTTTGTTTTGGCGGTGTTGAGCAAAATGCATTGCACAAGAGTTCTGAAGTGGGGATTTTCAATAGAGTTCTTAAATTTGAGTGGTAATTTCACTTATTCTTATTTATGGTTTTTTAAGACGTGCCTTTATCATGAACAAACGAAATTACGCCGGTAAAATTAAAGCTAATGAATCTCGATTTGGCATGAACGGTTGGCAAGACTGAACTTGTCGGAAAGTAGCATATGAAAAGGTCAAATAATGCTCTGAAAGATTCCCATCCTTTATCTTCATAACAAGAACGCGAACAGTTTCATTACAAAATTTCTTTTTTTTTATCATCAGCTCTACTTATTTAGGAAACCTGCCTTTTTGTATGCCAGCAAAAGTCTAAGTTTAGAAATTTCTGTTGTTGTTAAGGCTGTACTCAAATAGAAATTATCGAAAAATTGGATACTAGAAATCTAGGACGTTCAGTGTGCAAGTGATATCTCAATTTATGAGATAACGGTGAAGAAATTGTTTTTCAAGAAAATACAGGGAGTGATCTCTAGAGTGTATAAAACAGCAATGAGCAAAAATCGTCCAGTTTTGCGTCATTATTCCAGTTTGTTCGGTCCTAAACTTTCAAAACTCGATTATTAAGACTTACGATTTCGTGAAGAAAACTTATACTGTTGCGCGAACCAGATTTCAACTGTTCCATATAAACTGAACTAGACAGCTGCTGTGTAACTAGTAGTACTAGTCGCGAGTCAAATTTGACAAGCGGAGAAGTTGGCAAAAGGATTTAAAAGTTCGGAAAGGCAAGATGAGAAATTACCAACGCCTTAATACTTCATAAAACTGTGGAGTAAAGCAGTGTGAATACATCAACTGATAAAAATCCTAAGGCTGCGACGTTTAAAGGGAAGAATCATATAAACAAGATTCACACTAGCTATGGACACGCCCAAAAGGAAAATTTGTGATATCATCAGTAAAAAACAGAATTGGTTCGATGCGTTTGTGAAGAGAAACAGAGGAAATTCTTTTAATTTACCCGCCTCGTCCTGCGTTTGTTTTGATTCAGTTTGGCGATTTTGTAGGTTCCTGTCGCGGCAATGTTTTATTCGGAAAGCGCAGAACAGTAAAGATAGGTTTAGTTTACAAGTCTTCCAACTGCGCTCAAAGTGCGCCGTTTTTCCCTGTTGCTGTTTCTCGCAGTCTGCTCGATCAGCTTTTCACCTCAGTTTTAGTTGTAGTTACTTTACACAAGGGGTTCACTCTAAACCTTATTAAGAAATATAGTTTTTTTTATCCATAGCAGAAAACGGAATGTCGTTCGACGAAGAAAAATAATTCGCAAATACTAAGAAAACGAAATCTCCTTTGGAACCCTTTGTGAAGCATTATTTACCTAAAATTTTATCGAAGGAAGCATAAATAATTTAAATTTAGTTTTCATCGTTATCGAAGCATACGCAATTTTGTTACAAACGTTATAACTTTGAGATTTATAAATTCTGAAATACCATAAATAAAGTTTCAGGCCATTTTCTGTTGAACAACTAATAAACATTCGAGGAAAGCAATGATTGTGGTCCTCAGGGAATGCGAACCGCCAATTGCTTAAATAGATGTAAAGGCACCGCACCATTGCGGGGAGTCCTAAATTATCGCTCCCTCGACTCTCTTTTCGATTTCCGAAAAGCAAGTGAACACGTGGAATTTAATGCTATTTATCCGGTATTGCTGGACAGCAACTCTACGTTTAATTTTTGCTTGGCTTGGAGAGCTTCCGGCACGTTCAACAACTACTTCACCGCTCAAACTTCTAGACAGCCTGGCGAATTCAGTTTTGGTTCTTTTTTGAAGGCTGATTAGGAATGGCCGCCTTTGATCTCTTGTGATGTTTTGCTCGGTGTGTTCTTCTCAGTTGGTCGCAGTTCTTTTTTTTAGTTACTTGACATGTTGCGATCATCTTGAAGTTCTCATGGAAGATAAATTATCTAAACAAAGTCGTGTTTAGAATCTCTTGGAACAAATTAGTTTTGAAGTTTTGTGGCTTGTTTGGGACATTTTTTATCGTAAATTATGCCCGAGACTGTTCCGTAAATAAACGCGACCACGTACTATTACTATCCGTGACGATTTCTTTGGTAACTAACAATGGTTGCTGGGAATGCGAACTGCGAAACTTACTAAGAAATGATGAAAAAACCGTCATAGTTGGAAACAAAATCGTTTTAAAAGAATTTACAGGTACAGTGTCAACTTGATTAGAGCACTTTGTTCACAGGCACTTTAATGGCTTTCTTGATTGACGTGGGTAATAGATACCTTTGTAGACAAACATTCAATTACTGGCGCATAAACTCGAATCTGAACTCCTTTACCAATATGCATCTTTTGAGGGACTATTGCTTAGAACTGATAAAATAAAAGCGACTTTCTCGGCTTTCATATGTAATCGTAACTATTATTGTCAAAACAACGCATTATACAGGCAATTAATTGCAGCGTATGGTTATAGTTTAATGTAACCGCACGAACATGTTGCCTATTTTGGCCTCTGGAGTGGGCATTGATAGATTTTTATATATTCCTTTTCGATCCTACATATATGAATGCCGGTTAATCCAAGATTGTTTCCCCCCACAATAATTTAACTCTTGTTACGCAAAAGCCTATGATTACAAACAATGGAGGCGTGTTTTACTACTAACCTTGCTCGAGGAGGCTGCAGCGACAAAGCGATAATTTTGGTCTACATTGAGAACGCCTCGCTCAGTCAGAAAGCAATACCAGCCGGGATTAATAATATACAGACAGTGAAAGAGAAAGTCTGAAGGGACGTACACGACTGCGAGCTCACGCTGGCTTACACACGATAACTCTCCTGGCCAGATTGTTTACTAAACTTTCCTTTTCTTTCTGTATGGCAGATATCAGTGGCAGAAAACCGCAGAGGTTAAGTGTTCAAAACTCGACCTAAAAGGAGTAATATTGGCTACACTAGAATCGTACAGATGAGCGAAAAAAGTTTCACTGCGTTTAGACCGAGGCAATTGCAACGGAAACTTATTTATCACTTAAAGAGCAATAGAGATTAACGCGTTAACTAGAACTTCCTGCTTATTACAATTCGATTCCGTACGTGCGGCATTACAGCAAACTCAGGACGAATTCGTGAAAGAAATAGTGACGGACTGATTAAATTTTATGCCATATTTTAACATTTCATGCCATAAAAGCCCATCTTATATCAACAATATAAAATGAACCCCAATTGTTTTTAACTGTCGAAATACCAGCTGAGGTTTTGTGCCTAACACTTCACTATACCTCAAAGAAGAGCGACGAGCACTTATGTTTTATATGATTTGTTCTGTGAAAGAAGTTATAGTTTTTTACCTGATGGCTTTGTGTTTAGTAATCAGCTAAGATCTGGGTATTAGTTTAAGAGCAGCTTTTAAGGGTACTTGAAAGTTGAAAACAAGCGACGTTCGAGTTTGTGATGGCTTAGAAGGCAATTGCATCACGCATTTTTAGAGTAGTTACAGAACACGAACGTAGCTTTCATGTATATACAAAACTGCTATTGAAATGGACCTGAAGTACAAACGAAATCCGCAGACATGCATTTAACAGAAGATGCTATTAATTACGGAAATATTTATCAAAGACTGGAAAATAAAAATAGTGTGTAACCCGATGATTTTCCATAATTATATGTGCGTCTAAGATTTGACATGACAGTGAAGTAGGCCTGTATTATGCGCGAGAGCAAGTAACATGTGTGGGACAACTTACTTTTCGTAGTCGCTACGGCAGTACAGTTTCCGATCCTTGCTAAAACAAGATCTCGAGAGTGGCGCACGGCAGACACAGCATTGTAAACAGATTTCGTGCCAGGGCTCGTCGACAACTTTCATGACAAACCGATCTTCAATGGGCTCCTTACATCCAGTACAGATACTTATTCTTCCATTTTGACTGCAGTTTGTTGGCTTCCCCCCTGTGACATAGGAGAGAACACAGATTAGAACGGCACAAGTTCTGTTGACGGGAAACCAGCCACAGTCTACTAACCCTTAGCATGTAAAGGAGCTCTGTAGCTCGAGCAATCATCCATAGTCATCGGGAATAGTAGCAACTGTATTACGGTGATAAGCGAAGTGAGTAACGATATCACCTACTCGCTGATTGAGAATGGCCTCAGAAAGCCAGCGAGCTGGCGCTACTTAAAACTGTGCAAAACGTGATTACAGACGTGGTGGAAATTTTCTCAAATTATCCACCGGGAAATTATTGGGACTTCAGTAAGTCACAGATCCCAGACAAATTCCCAGTGCGGCTCTTCTCAGCTGTACAGAAGTCGTCTATTCTTGTGTTTGTATAATAATTTTGTATTTGGGTTTTGACTTCTATCGATCCGTTTGCACCCTTATCTGCCGCTTCTGTGTTTGCGAGTGATTTTGCCTTATCCTCAACACCTGCTCCGGTAAAGATACCGCACAAATTCCGCATAAATTGGCCGGAACAAGAAATAAATCCGAAGAGATTTTTTTGCCCAACAAACTAAGTTTCCTAATCTTCTCAACTGTTGTAAGTATAATGCGTGGGAATCGTGCTTGTCCTGCGACAGCTCAGTGAACTGAGCGTTATAATAACTAGCCGCTTGACACCTCAACAACTAAGCTATTGGGACTCGGGGCGGCTTGCGTTCTTTTATTGTCCTTTTTCTAATGACAGCGACAGCTTGATTGATTGTCACGTGACAAGATCAGAAGGACGTTCAAATGGTTTCCCACGTGCCACAAATGCAACTATACAGTAGAGAGATGATTCGTAGAAGTTAAAAAAGTCGATTTTTCTCCTGAAGAAGATAGAGGACTTTCGATGTATGATGCCGCTGTTTTATGATGACGATCTTATTTAATCGATCTAGCTCTCGAAATAATTAGTGTACAAAGACCTATTATTATACGGCTTCAGTTGGTAAAGACCGCTTCAAATCGCATGCATTCTGTCGACTGGATCACGCCGGAAATGTAGATTTACAAATCAAAGCTTCAAGATGGAGAGAAGTTTCTTAGGAACCTTCAATTTCTTAGCGCACGTGTATTGGACGAAATAATCTTTTTTCGCCACCTGCAGTTAAATTACCTGAAACTTTCCCCAACTTGTACGGGTACAGAAAGCCGTGATAAGCATTGCAAGAAACCTTACCATACCACGGTGCTTGTCAAACTGATCTGGTAAAAGGATGCGGTGGATGCAAAAATATAAAATATATTTTCCTCGGCGTAAAAAACTGATCGTGATTTTAAATTCAGTTTTATGTATGAAAGCTCATGTTTGTTCACTACCAAGTTGTCAAGACCGCCATTGTGGGTAAGAAGTTGTTTACAATCAGACCTGTCTGTCATAAGTGGAATCCTGCGGCTAGGAAACGCCCCCTAAACCAAAATCTGCCAATTGGCTATGAATGGCGGCAAACGGGACAATGAATAATCTGAAGTGTAATTGGCCTCAAAGAAATCGTTATTTTCCTCTTCATTGCCGATGGTATTATACCACTCGAAGGAAAAGCCGTGGTAAAAGTGATCAAAAGCGAATTATTTAGAAAAGGAACGAGTAATGAGACCGATAATAAAAGGTCATATTTGCAACTTCAGTACTTTCGACACAACTTCAATGATCGCCACGAATTATAAAGATGAAATAGATTGAAAATAGATTGAGCTTTGCAATGTTTTAAAATTCAGGAAATAAGAATCCGACAAACATCACATGATAGCCTTAATAATGTCAGCGAATACTTTCTGACTACTTTTAAAGTTCCAAATTGTCACACACTCGAGTGTTTATCTGTTACTGTTTTAAAATTTAAAAAACATAAACTGGTAAACATTAGAGGCGAAATCAAAACTCGTATCATATCCACAAGCTGCCTCGAGCAAACTCTGAGTCGTTTGGCCTGTATATAAAGTTTCAACGGGAAGCCGAGGTAGTGCTTGTAGATCAAGATTTAGTCGATAAAAATCAAACTTGGTACGAAAGATGCTGAGCCTGGCGTCAGAACAAGCAGGGAATTATAGAAACGAAAGAGCACGCTTCTAAGATTGATGAACAAATAAACAAACGCACGACGAGCTCTTGGGTTCACGATAGGGTGAATCAGTGAATGAGCCTAATTAAGCACTGCGCTTAGCATCCAGACCAGTAATTACCAGCAATTCAAAAGAAGGGACGCTCTGTAAGGATGAAATTAAGAGCAAAGTGTTTTGAAACTTACCCCAACGTATACTGTGACATGAATTTGCTGGCATTTTTTGTCCTGAAAGGATGTTTTTCAAGCCAACTGAGTAAAGAAGGGGATGTAGCTTGTCGTTGTCATAGATATGCAACACAAAATGTAAAGTGAAACCGTCAGACGGGGGAAAGTGTCGACATTTTTTCCTGCACAGTGATCGCTTCCGCTTGCGGTGCGGGAAACGCTCGAGGGTAAGTTAAAAGTCCGGGCTTGATCGAAGAGTGATAAATGGCAAAAGGTGTTTTTTGTGTGATTCGGAGACAGTTACACAAAGCAAGTTCTGCTCAATGCAAATTCCCCTCCCGCCAAGCAGACTGGTCGAATATAAATACATTTTCTTTACAGCCCAACGAGACGCGAGGCGAGCAGTCCCGGCGCCCATTCCAAAGAGGTTTAAAATCTATTCCTGGGGAGTGTCTTTCAATTTTTCCGTCCCCTTTTGGCACGAAATCTACTTGTGAGTGACGCAAATAATCGTCCTCACAGCTTGAAACTGAAAGAATCACGGTTGTAATTTTAAATGAGTCAAACTCGTATGTAAAGTGTAGTCATTTCACGGCGGCTTGGGATTCCTTATTATCTCCTAAAAGAAAAGAATTGGAACAAATAGAATAATTATTATTCCATAGTAATCTCGTTTATTTGTTGACTGCTCGAGGCGATTTCAGTAACTGATACTTGCGAAACACAAACGAACGGCGTAAAGTTCTCGGACAAAATCACGCTAGAGCACTCATTCGTAATATGGTGTTGATAGGACATTGTTTCATTCGAGAGCTTCGTTGAGTTAAGTTTGTTAAGAGCTTTATAGCCAGAAGTGCTAGACGAGTTGTTGATTGAGAGCTAAGCAGTCGGAAGGACCCTCAAAGGGTTTTTAATCGTGGACTCTATTGTCACTCGATGGGGCCGCCCGCCGCGAGATAGTGTACCGAGCGACTGTTCACAGATTCACACCCCCACATTAAAATCGCTTTTGAACGATTTGTTTCTCGATTTCTAAACTCTCGGTTAGAAGCAAAACGCAGCTTGTCAGACTGTAAAGTAACTTCAGATTTGACACGAGTTTGTAAGTTTTGCGATCTTTTTGACCAAAAGTCGGCTTTGACCACAAAGGGTAATTTTATGCTAAGTTATTACAAAGGGCACGTTTCATTTATACGGTGTCGTTCACCTATCGCAGCTGTTTGAGCTCGAATCTTTATAGCTCGACTCTGTAATATCGGTGGGGGATAACTTGTCCTTATTAATTGGCGACGCTTGTGGATTCTAATAAAATCGATGAAATTGTTTCTCCAGAAAATGGCTGTGATATATTCCGATTAAAACGATTATGTATTTTCTTATTTTTTTAGCGTTCACGTTTTTCCCAAAACCAATAACGACGATAAATGCTCAACGAAATTGTGTTTTAAGGTTATCAGTAAATTGGCTGTGATTTGTACACTGTAAGGTTGAGGGTAGATCATATTTCTAGTGTGTCGTGACTCCAATCATCAGAATGACATTTAGACCTTTACTTACAATTTACAAAAAATCTATTTATTTTAAACCATTTTCTCCCCAACCCAGACATTCCACATACTCTAGGGATTTGTTTGACCAGGAAAATCTTGCTGTAATTTTTGTAAGTACTGATTTTAGAGTCTGGAAGCTTTTCAGTGTCAAATTTAATTAGGAATCATGATTTTCTATTTACATATTTGCTTATTTCAAAAAACTCTATATTATTATCTACCCATAAGTCACTGAAAACACCTCTACACGATACGAGACGTAGCAAACTGCCTGGTTGTGGAGTAATGTGGAACTTTCTTTCGTTCTTGATTGATGTGTAATAGTCACTAATACAAGAGTGTGGATTCAAAAAGTGAACCTGTTCTATAAATATACTCAATTTCTTTTTTCTCGTTTGCTCGATTAAAGAACAGGATTAAATAAATGTAAATCAGACTTTCTTTCAATTTTCAAGTACTGTAGTTATTCATTTTTTGTTACAGCAGTAATCAAAAACTTGATTCATTTTTATCACAAAAGCCGGCATTTTCTTATGGCATTCTGCACAATTTAAATGCCGGGGAAAGGGTTTTCTGAAAAGATTTTGTGGTCATACTCGGTGTCTTTTCCTCGCTTTAGTGTTATCAATACCAGATATTTCCTGCGGGCACGTTTCAGTGATATCGATATTACGCCTATTATATTTTTGTAGGCTCGACTTCCAAATCTTTTAAACCCACTTTTGGCGTTTTTACGACGTAAAAGAGTTTCAGTTTGTGTTCGCAGATAATGGTGACTGTTGGCGATTGAAGTAATTTTTTGAGTTATGGTCGCTGAAGGAAAAAGTCTTGAGCGACAAAAAAACTAAGGAACCTATCCAGTTATCTGTAGTTGTAATCAAAAAGATTTCTTCCTTTCTCATATATTCCGATCCTAATCATGCATTTTGTTCGAGTTGATAAAGATCTTTTTAAAAAAAATGTACACTACAATAAGAATAGACTCTCCTTCTAGTGAATTTGCAAATGCGTTTGGATATCATAACAACAGTTCTTTGTATTACAGCAAAGCTAGCTACTGTTACTTGGTATGAAGTGTCTCTTGCATGATCAATATATGTTAAACGATTTGTGCTAGAAGACAGCGCTGACTGTCGTTGTAGACTTAGACTTAATTTCGGCCTGGCTGAAAAGGGAGTTTTAAGACTGTGTGATGATCTTAATCTAATTGTTGCATGCAGTAGAATAATATAAGAAAAAAAGCTGATACTTGTATATTGTCTAGCTATCTGCATTGCCTTTTATTGTAAATCAAATCAACATGTTATGTTCTTTATTTGGGTTAATTTTGTAGATATCTCCTTATATTTTTGTAGCCTGGCGTTGCGAGACTTTCACTGCTATCCTGTACTGCCTTTTACTGCATGTAAATCAAATCAACATGTTGTATGTTCTTTATTTCATATTTGGGTCGCTTTTGATATCTGCTTATATATTTTTTGTAGCCTTGCGATACTTTGACTTGAAGGAAGTTGGCTAAAAGTATTAGTATGTTTTTTAAAGTTTTGCACTTGTACAACTACAAGTGTGGTTAGTAAAATATTATACTAAAAATTTTCTCAGTTTTCAAATCAATCGATTCAAACGAAATTGAAACTTCATTTTTGAAAACCTTGAAATTGCAGCGGCGATAATACGAAGAAAGTTTAGCAGAGTTTTAAGAAGTCCAGCTAGTGAACTTGCCGGCTCTCCTGGTCTTCTATGCACTGAGCAGCTCAAAATAGCTCTGCTCATTAGTTGCGGATACATAAGACAACAGGGCACTCAGTAGGAGTCACGAACCCGTGAACTAAATGTAAGCAACCCTTAAGGGGTTGTTTTGGTCTCAATGAACTTTGCTTATGATAAGGAAAGTATAATTATAATTACAATAATTATAGGTTTGACCGTTCTGTACCAAGAGCGCCGACACTCAGTTTATGACTTATTTTTAAGTTATTTTTATTAATCTCAAAGTATTATTCGAGATTGCTTATTCTAGAAACCTCAACTTAGATTATGTTAAACTAAATAACTTCTTTAACATAAAAAAAAGAGCTGCAGTTGTTTTGATGTTTTTCGTTAGCCTTTTTTACACTTCAAGTGAAATGCTTCGAAAGATCACGTTTCTACCAGATATGAAGCTCGTTTAGTCTCTAGTGTTAAACTGCTTTCAAGGGCAGAAACTACTTCAGCGGTCGAGATTTTCTCTAGAAACAGTAAATTCAAAGGGTGTTGTGAACAACAGCGCCAAGCAAACAGACAGAAAAAGCTGACTTACGGCGAAAAGGTTTAACAGATAGAGTCGCTGAACGAGCGATCAACCTGATGATTGGTGTTGTACAGGGAATGTTGCACACATTAGCAAGTGGATGCTCCAAAAATAATTGCCACAAAGTTAGCCAGGAATATTCTGGGAAATATCGAGCTGACTCAGTTATGTTAGAAGAATCAGATATCAACATTAAATGCTTCTTGAAGATTACATATTTTTGAAAGAGAGTATTCAGGTTTGTTGATCTGGCTCAAGACATCTTTTTAAACTTGCAGAAAAGAACTTTTGAAACTCTTACGTAACTCGTGCAAAAACAGAGGAAGCTTATAAGGATTGCTTGGTTACTGAAATCAGTCAGTTTTGCTTAATTGTTTGGAAAGACCAGAATAACATGATACGAGGTAGAAACTACTTCTATGAAAGCGTTTTGGTAAGCTAATATCTGTGCATGTCTGCAAAGTTTTTTAAATAATATATCTGGATTTAACTCTGTTATCATAAGTGCAAAAATCACTTGAATTTTGCTGTGGAACAGAAAATAACTAAGCTCAACGATAGATCTATTTGCTTGGCTCACTTCAGCAGCTTCAAAATATATACACAAACGTTTTCTTGCTTTTAGAGTTTTTGACAAGTCGAACAAACACTGGGTTGCAGTAGACAAGAGAGGTGAATCTTGACTATATGCACAGCAGTTTTTTATTCCTATTTTCTGCAACCACATATCAATCATAGTAGTTTGTGGTTTTGTTCTAACGCCTAGGTGTTTCAAAATGGCCGTCTCTGATAATTCCGTTTATAATTTGGTTTTCAAGTGTTATCGAATCTAGTATAGCGATCGGGCGATCGACGTAAACAACTGTTTTATATATATAGATAGATAGATAGATATGTATATCTTCCCCATACCTTTTTGTTTTCGGACACTACTCATCTTGCTACAGCAATTGACTGACGCTGTTTCTTCCAACGGATGAATGGGTACGCCAGTCTAGAACCTTCTAATATATTTATCGTTCAACCTTCAAATTCGGTTACGCAAACACTAGAGCTCCAAAACCCCATACACCAAGATTAATAAATTGTTTTAGTGCGACGAGCTGTAAAGCGCGCCATCCAAGACAGAAAATTTCGTACGTTATTCATAAGTAATATGTTTTTCCGACTGTACAGTGCTGATATTAAGATATGATCTTTGTTAGAGCAGTAGCTATAGCGATATATCTGCAAGACGCCCAGAATTCTTAACTGCACAAACAGTCCAATTTTTATTTGAGTTCTGTCAGAACAAATTAGCATTTTTGTTGTTATTTGTTTTCAAATTTGTGGAACAACTGCACTTTTCTCGCACATCAGGTTGATTTTTGTGTAATGGATGTGGAGCTACAAGAAAGAGGGCTTGTATCAAGTGGTCATTAATCAAAGCAAGAGTAAGTTTTTTTTCAAAGTTAGCTTTGGTTTGGCGCCTTCTTAATTTTAAGCCACGCGTTTCGTTATTATTTCTAAGTGTATTTATAGATCCCGGTGTGAATCTGATAAACTTTTTCTCTCGTTCGGACGCCTCGTTTGGAAACAAGATTAAATTCGTTGTAACTGCCCAAGAAAGAATTTCAGAAATATGTACATTTAAGACAGTAAGTTGCTGTTAAAACTACCGGCGACTACAGAGAGTTTCGGTTTACAAAAGTCAACAAATGTCAAATCATTCAATTCAGCAGTCACGGACTCGACTGCCGGCTGACATGAATTCGTAATTCAACAACTCTGCCGAGCTATCAAGTCATGAATTTTATGATACACCAATTATAACAGGATATTCGATATTAACTCTAAATTTGTCAGCCAGCTTTCGTTCCTACAAATTGAAGCAAAGTTGTTTTGTATAAGACGGTAGCTGGCTATATAGCTAAAAATTATTGTTTTATGTTTTTAAACATGATGTGAAAGTCTCTTTAGAACTGACATCCCAAAGTATTCCATGTAAGCAGGGTAGTGCATGTTTATTATTGTAAAGATTGTCCAAAAATAATCGTCGTAAACCAGCTTTACGCCAAATTCGGGCAATGTGCGTCAGTGTTAATACTTGAGATGAAGTTATCGACCTAAATGTGAATTCTGGCGTAAGAAGCGCGATTTTTAGTTCCTTAGCAATTATTTTTGGGGCGGTTTGCCCCGTTAAGCAGCTCTGTCAACAAAATGCTGTCAGTGTGTCGAAAAAGCGGCTTCGTGAAAGCGAAATTATGACAATCGAGTCAGACTTGTTAGCAAGGAATGGCTCATTTTGAACTACTCATTCATGTCAAGAGCTCAAAGAAAACCGAAAAAGCAAATAATCAATGTCAACTTTGTCAATGTGTGAAAGAGGCCTACGATGTTTGATTTTGCATTTAATCACCAACCAGCCACGGTAGTCCACTTTTTATGTGAACCGAATTACTGAGCCTCTAGCCAATGGGAAGCGCGTACAAAAATAAATAAGATGTCAAATTAGTTGGCGATTCGACAACCAAGCGATTTACTGTTTACTCGGTCAGTTGTCTCAGCGACGCTAAACCCTAATAATACTGTATTTTAATATGGGAAGTGGCAATTTGTTCACTTGCGTTCGCAATTGAAGAAACAACTTCACGGTTTTGTCAAAGTTGACATCCTGTTTTTCAAGCTTTATTTTCGTTTCGTTTTTGGCCCTTTTTTCTACGAGATTCAGTACTTTCCCAGAATCTGTTTCCAGTTGCAGATTTTAGAAGAAACACTGCTCTGAATTTTTTCAAATACAAAAAAGGACAATAAATATTATTATCATTCGAAATAATAACAGCGGTTTTTTAAGAATACAATGCATTATTAAGGTGTCTTGATTTGTAAGATAGCTGAGTTGCATTTTCAGCTTGCGTTGCGCGGGATATTTCCGCAAAGTTTTCATTACGTTTTGTAGTTTTTATGATGTTTTGAGTACATAATCAATTCTTTGCGTAGTTACCAATACTAACCTAAGCTGCTCGTCGCTCATTTTTTCTTTTATTGCACCTGCCGCTTCTTATTGTTTTAGGAGACCGACAATCGTTTGGACTTTCAGGCTTCTGTAATGATTTTCTTCATTTACAGAATGAAAGTTTTTGCTTCAGAAGCCCTCTATGCTAACGTAATTATATTCGTAATATTTGAAGTGAAAATACTTTTCTAGTTGCACAGGACTGGGATTCTGTAAAAGGTTTGTTTTTACTTAATAAACAAAATACTTTGATTAGTTTTGTTCGTGTTTTATTGTACAAGAGAGATTGATTTCAAAACTGTCACGTGAAAGCGACAGTTTATCTCAATAAATGTTTCGTTTACTCAGTCGAAGAAATTAAACAACTTTAGCAGGGAGTCAGTTCCATGTTCTATGCAAACGTTTGGTCAAAAGACACGGGAAAAAAATCTTCAACTGTAGCCGAAACGAATACAAAGGATTAAACGGTTTGAAAAGTGATTTTTTGCCTTGCAAAATGAAATCCAAAACCATTTGTTTTTTCAGGGGAAAAAACAAAAAACAAAGTACGTGACTGTTTTTAGCAAGCTATATACCTGCTCTACAGGTTTTTTTGGTGCAATGTGAATTGAATTTGACGCAATGGAAAGGCGAATTTATCTGTATTTATCGAGCAGATCTTCACTGCAAATACACAATTCTCCTTTTCAATTTTGACCGCGATTTCAAGTTATTTGTAACACTGAATCAGTCTGTGGTCAGATGGCAAAACTCTGCTCTTTTGACAACGGTTTCATTCAATTTTGATGCTCCTAAACTTACCGATTGTAATATGTTCTCTTATAAGCAATTGCCCGAAAAAGGGCCGCGTTTAGTTTGAAAGCCTCATGTGTGGGATTGCCAACGTCTGCGTTTGAGCAGCATTAATTTAACTTCTAACGAGATTTCTTCTCTCTTATCGGAGTTGTTTGCAGTTATTTGCCCATCTTGCATTCTTTATTTAGCAATATGAGCTTTCTAAATTAATTTTTTTGTCCATACGATTTAAATGTGACTGAGTGTGTATCTTAGCAGGTAAAGCTTTACGGTACCAACATGAAGATGATTCTGATTATTGACAAACGACCCGTTTAAGAACGCCAGATTTGTAGTTTTGTGTGATTACAGCCCGGCCTCAAATTCGCTTTTCCACCATGTAGTTCACCATTTATCTTCGCCTCGTGTTCTTCCAGTGTTTGTTGACATTAACAGATAAACGAACGAACCTTCTTTGTTTATACTCGGACAATGACTTTCAACCCCATAAAACTTGAGGCAGTTATTCTTTAATGAAACTAAACCGGGTGAGAAAGTGATACGGTATTGTTTCAAAAGGAATCGATTGCAGACGCTAGTTTGTGTGTTGTGGTTAATAAAAGCACTTAGATCTGTTCCAAATCCAATTGATGTAATGCCGTGAAAAATATGAACTGAATTTTAAATTTTTCTTTACCTTTACATTTTTAAATTATTATATTACAGTTAAAACACCGACCTATAAACTCATTGATATTTCTATTCAGCGGTAAAAGAAAACCACAGAGTCAACGTAAATTGCGAGTTAACATTTTGGAGACAGACTGCTCGTTAGTCGATTTTAATTTACAAAAGAGCGCATACTTCGGGTTTTTTGTTTTGAAAACCGGGGGTTTTTTTGTTTGAAATCTTAAAATTACTTGTTATTGTCAAGTCTTTTAGCAGATTGGGAGTTTATTAAAGCGAATTGATTTTGGACAAATGCTTAAAATTTTTGCAAGTGTATGTTAATGGCTGCAAGAAAGCTGTGAATATCTGTAAGGTAGAATTTCCGTTACAATCAATGAAAGCAGTTGTTTTGAAAATGCCAAAAACATGCAATTTTATTTTCATTTAAGCGTGCATGCTCCCAAAAAAAACGTACGTAGAAAAATGGATTATCCATCATTTTTACTGTATTGATTTTCCTCTATAAATTAATTTCAGAAATAAAAGAACAGAGACAGAAACCCAGTCCTTTTGAATAAAAAATAAAGGTATATGTTCTTTTTCTTATACGTCATATTGCTGGCTTTCAATCTTTTTCAGGATTTGTCTTCGACTGAATTCATGTGGCTTATTTGATTTTTTTGCACCCAACAAAAATCTAACCGTACGACCAACAAATTCGTTTTCTCCGACTCTCAGAATAGAAAAGCAGCACTATAGATATGAATTTGACTAATGCAAAGCCAGGGCCGTTAATCGTGGAAAAGCTGCATAACTAAACGTTTTTGTTACGAATTCGTCAAGGCTAGTTTTTTTTGGGTAAGGAAAGTCACAAGTACTTTTCATTTTCATTAACGACAAAAAACATTACTTTTAATGTGAAGTTGAAAAACAAAAATTTGTAAGCTACCAATCTGAATTCATCACCTGCAATCGTGATAGTCCGTTTGGGAGAGCCCATAAAAAATTTTACTTTGGATTGAAAACAAATGATAGGCTCAGTAAAGCAGCCGAAAACAGCATAGAGTTTTTAATTAAATTACATTGCAAGCGGGGTTAACAATGGTGTCAGTCCGTTCATTGTGGCAAACAGGATAAAGCATTGCACGGGTACTTGCAGGAGGTGCGAAGAGTGTGCGAAGTCAGTGAGAAACAGTTCTTTCATGTAAATCATGAATAAATTACATTAACAGAACAGAGCTTTTGAGAATGTAAGATTTAAAAGGCAAAAGTCTGGATTGGCACAAACGTGTCAGTAATTGGCAGAAGTGTGAATCGAGTGAAAAACCATCTTTTCACGTCACAAAGCGAGCAACGAAGATGTCTTTAACCCACAGAATAAAGCAAAGCTCGTCTAACCGTTTTAGACTGAGCAACAGCGGTAAAACAGTTATTATATATCGATCAGTACCAGCGCTTCGTGTATCCTCTTCGTTTATGCTTAGTGTTTTCAAATTGTAGGTAAGGTTTTCCGGAAAACAAAACGATTTTTTAAGTCGACATGGTTTTATATGCGTATTGACAATAAATGCGATGACGTCGGGAAAAAAATTAAATTATTTTACAAGCTTTTTGTCAACTGTTTCTCTGCCGTTTCTATGCTGGAGAAAGTTTTAATTTTTTGAAGTGGTTCATGAAAACAAAATTACGAGTTTGATAAACTCGTTGTCTCACTGAGAGACTTCATTTTCTTGTCTTAAATCACAATGAATTGTTTAAGTTGGAACTTTGTGATCGACAAAATTTAGCAACTCAAAAATGATTTTACCAGGATTATTGTGTCTGAAATCGTACTTCTAATATAGCGGAATTGTTAAGTATATTGTAAAAAAAAGTCGTAGCTAAATTCCGAAAAAATATTGTCTTTTTAACATGAAGTAAAGGATTTTCGTCAAAGATGGTAGGTTTTCCTAGCTTAATATCGTTTTCTTCCATCGTAAAATTTTCCTTTTAGCAGCAATGAACCGTAAGTTCTTTTCCCTTTTAAAAGTTAAAAAACGAATAAAGTGGACAATTTTCATTCAAATGGGAACGGATTTTTGTTTAGTCTACCAGGGGGAAAATGTAGTGTTATTTGCATCTAACACGTACGACATTGGCAAAAAAAATCAAGGAATTTTAAAACCAATGCAAGGAAGAACAGCTTTTGATTAAACAAGCTTTCTTGCAAGGTAAAAATTATTTTGTGCTGCCGATATTTGGAAATAATATGAACAACTCGATCACTTATTTCATAGCTAACTCCTTTGCATCATTTTGTGAGCGATAGAGTCTAAAGCATTACGTGTATTCTGAAATTGTTACCTTCAAGAATTCTGTACTTTCTTCCGATTCTTTCAAACTGCATCCCGGAGTTTCCATTCATTTTTAATGCTTGCTTTTGCTTGCTACTCTTTCCTAAAAAGTTTCTGCACTGTTAACAGAATGCCAATTATTTGGCAATAACAAAATTTACAACCTTCACTGTTTGTTCAGACCGTTGTCTCTTCAAACGTCGTGCGTTTCATTTGAAATCTATAAAAATGCCTGGCCGTAATGACTTTATTTCTCACACTTCTATGTGTACATTGGTCCCGCCCTTAGTTTCCGCCTATTATGGTTGTTGCCAGCGCTCCGATTCTACTCTCTTCCTGCCTTCAGCTTTAATCGATTTTTGCAAATATTAACACGCCGCAGCTTGATTCTTTTTTATTTTTTGTTCGTTTGCAGCATTTTCTTTCTTTTTTTTGCGCTCAACACGCAAGAGCATAGGGATGTATTTAAGGGCAGGTGCTGTGGGCAATTTCTTTGAGCTCTTTGAAGTAGCCGCCTGAAAGAAATTTTGCAGGAAGAATTGAACAGCGAGGATCGAGTCAATTTCATTATGAAACTCCCTTCATGTGCCGGATGAGTTCGATGGCGGGGCCCGAATGATGAGTTGCTCCCAAGATTGAGTGAAAGGCTAAAGAATTAAGCAAACTTTGATAAAGTTTCGAACCAGGCATTAATTATTCCGAGAATGTTTTTAAAACCCCACAGAGTATAAATAGTTTTACGAATATTTAATTCTTAGCTTAGAACGATTTTCAGAGGACTTATGGCAATTCTAGGTAACCGAAACAGGGCGCCAGTAAATTGAGTTGATTCTAATGCCAGGCTTGTTTGCTGAGCATAGAAGACGACATGTGTAAACCATGTGTGTACTGTAGCGATTGTTGGATTGTTCAATCAACTTTCATATTGATACTGTCCTGATAGATTTCTTGGCCCTTAGGCTTAGGTAAACGTAAACGCCATCAAGGTTATTACATTTGGCGCAGAAATAAAACCTGAAACACAAACCACTTCAAATTTCACCTGTCGCCCCGCTTATCCGCGGCCTAGGATAGCAGGCTAAATCTTTATCAGATATCGCCATACTAGTAGATTATTACAGGGAGTATTACCATGCAGGCGTTCAGAATTCACTCATATTCCCTGCTTGCTCTTTTTCTTGAAATGTGAAGAAAGGGTTGGAAGTGAAAAAAACTAAAATTGTAATAGGAAATGTGGCTATTTGCGGGTGTTAACTGAAAAGCCGAGACGATAATAAACATAATAATATATGATCTGGTGTGTGTTAACCAAACAAACCACGTGCAACACTGTCCAATATTGTCTATCTGCATGCCCGCAATAAAGTGTTGAGGCCACTCTGAACAAAGATGATAATAAGAAACCGAAGTTTCCTAAAAACATCTTGCGATAAAAAGAAGCACGGAGGAACATTTCGACGCGTGGTAACTTCCACACTGAACAAAGATAACATTAAGAAACCAAAGTTTTCTAAAAACATCTTACGATAAAAGCACGAAGGAACATTTCGACGCGTGGCAATCAGCTCCACTTAAAATCAGCGCAGCGGTTGAGAGATTCGCAATAGAACTTTTAGTTTCTATTTTTCATATTTTGATTTGTGAAAATCTATAAATAGAGCAAGAAAAAATCTGCTTCCATGAGACGAATTGTTTTTACTCCAAGTACGCCCTGCTAACGAGATTCGGTAAGACTGACCAATTTTAGATTCAGCTACTTGAAGAGTTTATTGTGATTCGCTGTAGAAAGCAGATGTTTTAATAAAATTAAAGGTGAACACGGCCCTCTACACTCAACTTTACTCTTGTCCAGTTTCCAGAATATTTCGTGGGTCAACCCATGCGCACCTGCTTCAAAGTTCGAGTTTGCCAGATCGCAGCTCAGAGAACTCTAAACTGCAGCGGACATTTTGTGGCCGGCGAAGTCGCTCCATATCTGACCTTTGTCAAGTTCTTGGTGACAAAACTACAACGAACATTCTGAAAATCTTTTGAATCAGTGGTGAATGACTCACCAGGCAAGCATCCCTTTAGAAGTGTGCCAACACACCACATGTTTTATTAATATCTGCCACGATGATTTTCGACTGTCGATTTTTTTCTAGATGAGAGCGATATTCATTATACCCGCAAAGTTGCCATGCAGCTGCTATCAGTCAAAAAGGCAAAAAGGAAGTAATTCAACTTTTTTTACGTTATACAATCAGAATCTACGTATACCTCATCAGTAGTTAGTTATAAAAAACCCCAGCAGTTTTGTCAGTATTAGCACAGTCTCATTAAAGTTTTAGTTATTATACATATTCTGTGAGTTCTCCCAGCTTGAAAAGTTTCATTACCAGATTTTACAGCAGAAATGCTTTTGATCAAAAGCACATCGAGTTGAATGTTAAAAATGACTTGAATTGAATACATTTTCCTAAAGTATTTCAAAATATATTGTTATTTAAAACTGATTATACAGAATTAAGTTCAGCCCTAAGCCTAGTCCAGTTTTTTAAGCGAGGGGAGTTTTATCACATAGATAAATATAGCCCAACAACAAAAATTACCGATAAAGTTCCCAAAGCAGTGAAAGCACGCTGTCTTGCCACACAAACTGCAGCTAAAAGGGTTGAAACGCGAGTGATTTCTTATTATCTCATAAATGGAAACAAACAGAACTCGATAGAAGGTCATCTTTTCGGTGTTTGAAATTAATAAAAACTGTAATATTTTGTTCTTTACTTCTTAACGACTTCAATGTTCCTTTCAGGATCATTCTCAGTTGGAAAGAGGTCAAGCTGTTCAGAATTGTAAAATAAAACTTTTCGCCAGTTGTAAGTGTCAAACAAACTGCCGTGACGGCTTTTCCTGAAATTTCCTATGAGTTGATAGTCCGTTATTAGCATGTTTTTTGATAATCAGCCCAAACTAGTTTCAATGTGAAAATGGAATTTCATTTCTTCTCGTAAGTTTTTTTCCGACATTTCTGTCATTATGGGACGACCATTTAAGGGGTGTTATGTAGAGTATTTTTTGTGTTCAAAAAGAAACTGTGACAATTTTTCAGTTGGGATTACTTTTTGATTCAGCTCACAAAACGTTATCTTCGACCATCATAACAAGTTATTTTATAGTTTCATTTATTGAAGTAAAAACACAGTATATGACATAGAATATGAACAAGGGAGATAACTAAGCGGTTGATGTCGTTCGTTACAGGCACTTTCAAAGAATTTCTGGGTTTTGAAGAGCTAAAAGAAAGAGCAAACGTGAAGCTGGATGAAGATGATCGAATACAGTGAATAAGAAAAGTAGGGAATATTGGAATAATGAATATAATCGAGCACCGATGCCCTGGGAAACGGATATGACAAAAGGAAAGAAAAGAATAAAAAGAAAGAGTCGGTTGGACGTATAGCACTGATGACCTCCATACCAGAGAGGACGAGAAGAAAAGAAACGCCAAAGACTGTTAGGAGACGTGCGGTTGGAAAGGAAAGAAAGAAAGTGGTTAGGACATAGCACTGATGACCTCCATACCAGAGGGGACGAGAAGAAAAGAAACGCCAAAGACTATTAGGAGACGTGCGGTTGGAAAGGAAAGAAAGAAAGTGGTTAGGACATAGCACTGATGACCTGCATACCAGATGGGGCGAGAAGAAAAGGAAACCCAAAGACTATGTGGAGACATACGGTGAGAAGGAAAGAAAGAAGGTGTTCGGGAGATAGCACTGATGACCTCCATACCACAGGGGACGAGAAGAAAAGAAATATCAAAGACTGTGTGGAGACATACGTCTGGAAAGGAAAGAAAGAAGGTGGCTGGGACATAGCACTGATGACCTCCATACCAGAGGGGACGAGAAGAAAAGAAACGAAAAGACTGTGTGGAGACATACGTTTGGAAAGGAAAGAAAGAAGGTGGTTGGGACATAGCACTGATGACCTCCATACCAGATGGGACGAGAAGAAAAGGAAACCCAAAAACTATGTGGAGACGTGCGGTTGAGAAGGAAAGAGAGAAGGTGGTTACGTTAGGACATAGCACTGGTGACCTCCATAACAGAGTGGACGAGAAGAAAAAAACACCAAAGACTATATGGAGACATACGGTTGGAAAGGAAAGAAAGAAGGTGGTTGGGACATAGCACTGATGACCTCAATAACAGAGGGGACAAAAATAAAAGGCTATGTGGAGGCATGCGGTTGAGAAGGAAAGAAAGAAGGTGTTTGGGACATAGCACTGATGACTTCCATACCAGATGGGGCGAGAAGAAAAGGAAGAACAAAGACTGTGTGAAGACATGCCATTGGAAAGGAAAGAAAGGAGGTGGCTGGGACATAGCACAGATGACCTCCATACCAGAGGGGACGAGAAGAAAAGGAAGACCCAAGACTGTGTGGAGACATGCCATTGGAAAGGAAAGAAAAGGGGCGTATATGAGTCGTGGAATGGGATAAGGTTATTACAGCTGAGACTTAGGTGCAAACACACAGTGATCATTTCATGGAAATCATTTACACTAAAGGAGACGAGAAGAAAAGGTAGACCTAAGACCATCTGGGAAGGAAGGGCTAGGAATAATGGATCAAATGCACTGATAGAAACGAGAGTTAAGGCTATCTAGAAACGTTGCAAGAAGGGAGGCAAGTTGAGAGTCGAGGGATCACAAGGTACCGATTATTGCAACTATCTTATTACAGGAAATTAAAAAAGGAATTAATTAAGGCGGTTTTAGAAAAAAACGCGTTAATTAAATCACCCTTTTATTGTTGCAATTTTTAGTTAGTCATATTATTTTGCACCATTGTTATTTTTGAATATATTTGTTGGAACTCAAAATTTTAAAACGTGTTTTTCTAAAAAGATGTTATAATGTCGTCTGCCCTATCTTCAATTGCCTCTTCATCAGAATGATCGAAATCATGATCCCAAACCATATCTAAATATACCAAAAAATATCCGAACAGTTTTATCTAGAGTTAGCGGCCGACGGTATCATGGATCAGTTCCTCCCACCTTTGATTTAACTGGGTTTAACTATGATTCGTTTTATGCCGTTACTGAACATCGAGTGTGAAAGTGACTGCAAAAGAGGGTCAAACCGCATTAATTAAAACCACTTAAATTCATAAATCCCAACAAACCGCGTTAATTAAAACCACTTAAACTCATAAATCCCAACAAATTAAGTTAATTAAATCGTATTTAAATCTCGGCCACCTTTTTATGATCCATTTTATACTTCCTATAATAAGGTAACAGACGGCAGCGTGGTTGGCACAGTGGTAAGATCTCTGCCTTCCAACCACAAGGTCCCGGGATCCTGCCGATCGTTGAACATTTGTGTGACCTTCTTTTCCTCCAAAGTTGACTCAGCTTTCCATCCTTACGGGGTGGGTAAAATGAGTACCAGCTTCAGCTGGGGGCTAACCTGAGGCGGATTAGTGTCTCGTCCAGGGAGAGTCAATGACTCTCATCCGCTTGACACTACAGAAACCCGATATGGGCCACTTAGGCTCGTAAAAGGATTTAACAATAAGGTAACAGACGAAGGTAGACGCGAAGAAGCTTGATAACCGGTAACAAGCAGTATTTGAGAGCAAAAAAACGCTCAGGAGTTTATGCTAAAATCTCTTCAACCACTGGAAATGAAATTCATATTTCTGCGTACTTATCTAATACCTTTTGCTACATATTTAGCATAGATATCCGTTTGATAAAGCCGCCGGTATAAAATTAAAGCACATCACTAGAAAGAGCCAGTTTATGGTCCAATAAAATAGTCAAATATGAAGCGTTTCGACTAATACATTGCCTGTAATGTTTTGCGACTACACTTCGCTACGCGAGAAACTACTTTTTTAAAATAGTTTTACAAATTAGTAATATTGTATTTTATCTAGTTCATCCAATTAGCCGATAACAAAACGATCCATCTGAAAGAGCAGCTAAACATTAGTAAATTTACCAAATCTGAGAGTTATCGGCTTAAACGCAAAGGCGTGGTACACTTTTAAAAATTGACTAAAAGTGACAAAAATAAGAGAGGTTTGAGATCG
>JAOBYJ020054635.1:0-19603 GCA_025403565.2 Palythoa heliodiscus
TCGTGTTCTCAAATGCCCGTCGTGTTTTATCACAGTCTAATACACAGCTTAGGCTTCTTTATTTGTTAAATAAAAACAAATAGGGTGTCTAAGATTCATTTTATTCGAGCGTAAAGTTTTCTTTTATTTGAATATAATTATGAACTTGAATGCTATTTTAAAATACTAATTTAGTGCAATAACATAATAATGAAAATACAAACGCGGCGGTCGAAATGCTCCGAGTTTATTAAACAAAGAAAGCACAAATAAATAAAGCCATAATTATAAAACTGTACAAACCCGGTACACAAATCAAGGTAAGCTTTCATGAAAGTCCACTCACATTCCGTTTTCGAAAACCCGTAAATCTCCGTCGAAGTTCATCATAATTGTAAGAGAAGCAGAAAAATTAAAACTTAGATTCCGGAAAACATTCAAGCAAAAAAGGAGGTCAGAAAACTAGCAAAAGCTCAAACTCTGATTAGTGATAGCCAGTCTATCTTTCAAACAACCTCAGAAAACTTCTCTAGTCTGAGCCGCCATCTTTTAGAATATTTTCCAAAAAGGCCCACTGGCGATCGCGGTCACGTGAAAGTGTTGGGAAGCAGTCAATCACTCTGTTTGCCTTGCTCTGCTCGCAGGCGTTAAACAACGCTAGGAAACCCAAGAATTCTCTTTTCGTTCTTTTTTATTGCCGGTGTATTTTTTCACAAAGGTAAAATCACTCGAAGTAATTGCATGAGTGTCCTATACATTTTTAATATATTATACATTAATTACCTTATACATGTAACTTTGCAGGAGCTTAATAGACATTATTTGTTTATCGTAAAAAGATAGAAAGATTACGTGCAGTATAATAAAAAACACTAGTTCAAATTGAATATTTACCACTGAAATGGACAGCTGATTAGAGAAAGTCTTTTTCGTCCACTGCTTATCAGATGGAGCTTAAACTTTTGAAAACAGAGGTCAGGGCATAGAAAAAATTAGAAGAAACACTTATAACTGATTCTTATAGGTGAAAAGGGTTACCTATTTCTCGCTTATTTAGATAACGTCTACTAATATGCAAACTCAAAGGGTATTAAGACTATCAAAGGAAGGAGGAACTCTTTCTCATATGAGCCTCCAGGTGTCTCATTAAGCCATCTTTTCTGTAAAAAGTCTTGCCACAGTTCTCAATACTACACGAGTAAGGCCGTATTCCGGTGTGAATGGCCATGTGACGGCGGAGGTGTTGCTGTCTAGTAAATGTCTTATCACACTGCGAGCAGGCGAATGACCTGCACACGTGACCAACGCCGGTCACTTTCCAGTTACATCGCTTGCACACGAAAGTTTCTGTAGCGTGCAAAAAAGGAAAATTGTACTTGGATCAGTAATAGGCTAGATGGACATATGCCAGGTTTTTTTAACCAGGATGGCTGGGGGTAGATTTTCTACGCTATATATTGCCGGAATGCACGCTTTTGCAAAACATGCCCCAGAAAAGAGATTGCCCGGCTAGTGACATGTGGAACAACGACTCTCAGGTTATCATAATCACAAGCTGTTTGTCCTCAGAGAACTTAAAGCAGATGCAATATAAAGAAAGTTCTCAGTACTCTAGACGTAAA
This sequence comes from Palythoa heliodiscus, assembly GCA_025403565.2. Lineage (NCBI taxonomy): Eukaryota > Metazoa > Cnidaria > Anthozoa > Zoantharia > Sphenopidae > Palythoa > Palythoa heliodiscus. The sequence continues at coordinate 1,602 of JAOBYJ020054635.1, forward strand.
AAGAATTTATTATAAATCACCTTTTCTCGACATGGGAAAAAAGTAACCCAATTCTATCCTAGTTTGACTTCGCAACGAGAGCTTGTGGTTCTGAGTGCACGCGTTCAATGCATTCAATGTTTATAGAAACGTGTTAAAATCATAAAGAACGCATTCAAGAATTCATGAATTACTGTTTTCGTCGAATAGCGGTTAATTTACACTCCTCGCGGTACAAGACGAAGTGCCACTTTATATCTTGATAGCTACAAATCGTGCTAAGATTAACAATATTACTCTACTTGGCAAAAAAATTCCGATACATGCTTCAAGAATTTTATAGATGCTAAAACGCCAAACCTTAAAGAAATTTATATTTTAAACGTTCCCTTGACTTGACACAACTACCAAGGCTCAGCAATGGAATCTGGGCTCTTTTGCTTAAACTGGAGTTTCATCTCGTGTTCCGGATAAAAACATAGAAAAATTTCTTAACAACTCTTTAATGTCAGAAAATAACCGCACGATAAATAAAGATGTAATGACAAAAGTTTTAATCAACATAAATTGATTTATTTCAGTCGAAAAGAAAAAAACAGCAAATTTATGGTCAAAAAATCTCTTTTCAGGGAAGTGTAAGAATAGAAAAGCCTCGAAATGAATAATAACGCGCCTGGTCTGGTTTTGAAGTCTCGTTTAACTTTGGTGCTCCAGAGCTCTGATCTCCGCTGTTATTGTGTAGCAATGTTTTGAAACAGACTTAACTAAAAAATACTAATAGTAAAACTGTTTCAGTGTCACCACTGCTACAAAAAGTGGCAAGAATCACACAAGAAAACCATATCACTTTCGACTCGGTTGATTTCGCTTCCGAGCATGAACCTGGAGATGTTGCATGTAGTTATCTTTTCTTGCAAAGGTCCTTCCACAGTTGTTGACGGTACACTTGTACGGTCGAACCCCAGTGTGCACCAGCATATGGCGTCGGAGAGTGTGCTGTCGCTTGAACGTCATGTTACAAACGGAACATGTTACGGTCCGACACTTGTGAGTTTCATTGTCCTTCAACCGCGCCAAGCACTGAGTGCATCGCAAGATGTCGGCTACACGGAAGGGAGAAGAGAATTATGTGAGAAAAGTGTTTGATTTGTTGAAAAAAGAGTCCTCAGTTGAACTGGATTGATTTCGCTTCAAGTGAGTCGTGACTTCAAGCGCTGAACTGCACGGATCTGATCAAGTCGCAAGTACACCACAGAACGCATGAAGAACTGAAAAGCATGTTATAACCCAGCGGCAACCAACAAACAACCTACACGAATTTAAATATGAGTATATCGTGTAATCAAACATTATTTTGGTTCTGTTACCAATGCAAAGTGTATAATGTGACTAGCATTTCGCATTTTTTTCTACACGTTTATAACAAACGAAGTCCAAAAAGGGGACGCCAGGAAGACATAGCAGGAAAAGAATTACAAATCGGAAAGAAACCCATAATCAGCACTTCGGCTTAACAGAAACTCCTTTACGAATATGGGATTGAAGGTGATCTTTAAGTTTATCGTTCCTCGCAAATGCCTTTCCACAGTTTTGCACAAAACATTTGAATGGTCGCAGTCCGGTGTGTATAAAGGTATGGCGCTGGAGATTGCCTTGTGTCTTAAAGGGTCGGCCACACACTGTGCACGCTATTGTCCTGCAAACGTGCGTCACGCCATCAGGCTCCAGTTTTTTACAACATCTTGAACAACGGCGTTTCTTGTCTGCGTGCAGAGAAGAAAACAATTGGTCAGAAAACACACAGAACTGGGGATGGAGTTGTTGTACATATATCAAAGTGCGAGGATGCGAATGGACTCAATGCCGAGGTTTACTTCAGCTTAAATGATGAAAAAGTGCTTCATTTTATTTACTCAACCTGATCATACAATATCAAGACATCCTTCCACAAGCTACTTCGAACTAAAGGAAGCTAATTGCATCACTTTGGGGAAAAGTGAGCCACGGAAGAAAAGTATCAGAAATTAGATAAAAATTATGATAATCCAAAAACTTGGGCCGGTCAAACCATTCTCTGCTGGCGCCGCAAACTTCTTTCAAGGGAATCATTTCTACAACGACTTTCAATTTGATATCTTAAGTGACGTGACTGATACTTCGCAATGTCGAATGCGGTGTTCAGTTATCATGCAAAACAAAATTCCTTTTCAGTGCCACTTCATTCCATAGGCTACGCGTGGAGCATAGAACCTTCCAATTCATTCTTTGATGGTAACCATTTTTTGTCTTTTCCGTGTAAGACCCTCCATTAATGGGGAAAGTATTTCACAGGCAAGTACGCTCCTGCACAAGCATTTCTCCGAGTTCATAATTCTACAAACTGAACTATACTTTTATTCTTATTCTAAAACTAAAACTTCTATCACTACAATGGAACTAACTCTAGATCTTCGGTTAACAGAAACAGTTACAAGATTTATATAGCGATCACCATCATCACTATCATTATCATTGTATCACTATTATTCTATCATCACAATCATCTAGTTCTTTAAGAAAGACATTGGTTGTGGTAGACACATGAGCGGCAAAGGCCAGGTTGTTGGACTCTGAGAAGGGAACCTTCTCATGGAGGATCCTTCCATACTGATTTCTCAAATATAGGGTTCTTATACACAGGCTTTTCACATTCATGTTTCATACATAAATTCATTGCATCCAAGTACAACACAAACAGGTCCTGTACTAGTCCCTAATAGAGTGTCCCCATGTACATGTTCGCAACATTCTGATTCCTAACATACTGGTTCCCACATAGAGTGCCCTCATATACAGGTTCACGACATACTGATTCCTAACGTACTGGTTCCCACACAGTGTCCTCACATACAGGTTCACGACATACTGATTCCTAACGTACTGGTTCCCACACAGTGTCCTCACATACAGGTTCACGACATACTGATTCCTAACGTACTGGTTCCCACATACAGTGTCCTCACATACAGGTTCACGACATACTGATGCTACACGTAATGATCCCTCATACAGGTTCTACACATACACAGCTAATGTTCACATACAGATTCCACACATTCCACATTCAACACGAACCGGTTCCTCACTTTCATTTTTTACATGTACAGGTTATCAAGCTCACCGATTCATCACACACATAAGGTTCTTTACAGAGAGGCTCCTTGCAGAGTCCACATCAACAAAGTGAACATGTTCCACACAAAGGTTTTACAGAGACATGTTCACCACACAGGTTTCGCCCATACAGGTTTCACACACATAACGTCCTTACACAAGGTTTCTCACAGTTTCCTTCGTACAGACTACTCACAAACAATTTCTACGAAAACAATGTTCTATGCATACATACTCCTCACACACATGTTCAACACAACCGTTCCACCCATATAGGTTCTACACACAGACGGTCCCGACACAAGATTTCACAGATTCCCCACATACAATTTCTACATAAACAATGTTCCACGTATACAGGCTCCCCACACAAAAGTTCCATCCACAGAGGTTCTTCACATAGAGGTTTTTGACTACATCATACTCACACACAAGATAATCGAAACCTTGCCAGTCATAAAATCACAGCAGCTGGCAACAGAGTAAAGTTGTATCTAATAATGTACAAGCAAATTTTCGAAATTTCGAACGTTGCCTTATTTCTCTCGCATCACTGATTCGAGCCGATCTGCAGTTCTTGATAATTTGCACTGTTTCTCACGTAATTTGGACAATGCTAATAATAAGGTTCTAATTTATACAAAAGCATTTGTTATCATTCATAATACCGTCTAAAAAAGACCTCTCAGATAGCTAAAACGCTTTTACAAGAGCGCTAATGTTGTCTGCAACTTTTGACCTGCATTTCTCAGTGACGCTGCTGATGACGATAATCATTTTTATGATAATGGTGATGGTAAAAGGTTAACATACACATTTTATTTTGATGGAGTGGTTGCTTATGATGGAGTCTTCCGAGTCGAGGCTCATATCTCAAGTAATTAAAGGTGTATCTTCTGCCGGTCCTTTATTTTAGAGGTATATGAAGTTAAACTATATGGATCATAGGAATCTCGAAACAAAAAAAGCTGACGAGAATCAATCTAGAACCTGCTGTTCAATAGGCAGCACATGCGCTACGCCAATTGTAACAATCATGATGTCTGGCTAAAATCAATCTACAATCCCCAATTTTTGTTAGCATGTTTTAAAATATTGAAAAGGTGATTGATAGCGGCTGGTTGAAGCTTTACGTGCAGTTCATCTTCATTAATCACATCTACTAAAACTGTTGCCATAATCAAAAACATTTCAAAAGTCTACTATGGTTGTTCAGTGGTTGCACTCATTCCTTTTCGAACGTGGCCATCAAGATGTCTCATATAATAATCTTTTCTCGCAAACGATTTCCCGCAATTTTTCACGGAGCATTTAAACGGCCGCAGTCCCGTGTGCAGAGACATGTGGCGGCGCATGTTACCCGGAGTTCTACAAGTGACGCTGCACATTGTGCATTTCAAGGTCCTACAAACGTGTTTAGCAGCAACCCCTTCAGCCATTCCTAACTTGCATCTCGTGCATTGGCGTCTCTTTCCTACCAGCAGGAAAGAACATTCGTTTAGTAACGAAACTTTGCTTGTTCAAAAGCAGAAATTAGCGATTTGTGTTGACATTGATTTGAAAATTTAGTACTCTACACATCAGGCAACTTTCGTAAGCAACTTTCAACAAAGGACGATTCGAGAAATGAACGTAAGAAGACAAGAGACAAGAAGCTGCTCCAACGAAAAAGAAAGGCAGCTTCGAGATATAAAATTTCCAGTAAGGAGGAAACGAGGCAAACGAATACGTTATCGGAATAACTATTCTATAACAGACTATCTATGATATTTGATAGTATTACAGTTAATGCAGTGCCCTGTTTGCAAAACTGGTCCGTAGTTGGTATCATGAAGACACTAAAGACATCCACAGTTGGTCTGCTCGGTTACTTTGTAACAACATTTCGAAAATGCTTTGCTTTTGTCAAAACAGAGCAAAAAAGGAGAAAAAGAAAGTCCACAAAATAAGGTTCTCAGTCAAAAACTAAGATTATCGGTCAAAGACATAAATCAAATTGAAAACAATGAAATCACTGTGAATGGAAGAGAGTTAAGCCTAAAGTCCCTTGGATCACAGAAAACTGGACATAACCTACTGTTACATTATTTAATTAAATTGGTTCTCAAATAAATAACACCTAAATCGAACATTTCCTTTACATTTATAGAGATTTAAAAAGACAAAACCACAACAGTTTGGAAAGTAACATCCATTTTTTGGGCATTTAACAACAAATTAACAACTAGTTTTTTGGAAATAATTCTCACAAAAATTTACCGCACATTTTTGATAAAAAAAACCTCTTAAAAATTAGAATCAATCGAAGACTAACTTTGGTTGAGTAGCTGAGCACCCTAATCACGTGATTCCAGCAATACCCATTCTGATCAGGTGCAATTGTATTAAGTATGAAAATGACTGAACTCAGTTCACCTCTGGAAAAAAGATGTAAATTAAGACCCCGAAGTTATGCTTGAATTGGTATTTATACATTTCCAACGTGGGAAACAAAGTAATGTTGTCAAATAGACTCTATTTGTAAGTAAATCAAATATGAATATCGAATGAAGTTTTGTAACTGATTCTCTCCAAACCCATATTTTTATTTCTTCCAACAATTACGACTAGAGGAAGATCAGAGCGGCAACAGAATTCACGAACATTAAGCATTTAACCAATCATTAAGGATTTGTATGTTTTGTAAAACAAAAAGATGTACAACAGCGCCCAGAGACACGAGGCACTCGCTGCGAAATCAATTCTCGCTCAGAATTTGGCTTCACGAAAGCCTGAACCATATTAATGTATAAAACTATTACTTTTATATGAGCTGATAACATACTTCATTGACTTTACACTATCTATTTTAAACTTATTTGTGTGAGAGGGGGAGGCGGCAAATTTGGTTCTTCTTCTCATGTGCCAAAACTCAATAGCAAGAAACTTTCCTCCGCCCTCCCCTTCCCTCCATCACATGTAAAAGTTAATGATTTTACAAAACGGTGGAGCAGTGCATTTAAAATTTTGGACAAAAATTACTTGTGCAATTATGCATCTGACAGCATTATGCTCGTGGAGGGGGGGAGAGGCGGAAAGGGACATCAGTTAAGGTTGGGGACTTGACATACTAGTCTCTCCCTGGAGAGTGGCTTTTGACACAGAACCATCACACATGGGCAAGGGCTTTGACGTAGATCAATAAAGTAGATGTTGTGTTACGAAGTCCAAAACAAGCGTTCTGCATTGTGTATATGGAAAATTTGACAAAACTGGCTTAACCCAGGGAGGGGATTTTAACGACTTTTGACCAGAAATTGTATCCCCTAGGAGTGGTTTTTGACAAAACTTTTTGATAAAATGTCAAATCTCCTCCACTTTCCCGACCACCGGCATCACACTGACAGGTGCATTAAACTTCTGTTAAACACATCAACCGACGAGAATATTTACTGGATAACAGTCCACAACTAAGCAATTGCCATAATTACTATATTGAGAACTCGAAGTAAAATAATAAGTGATTTCACATCAAGCACAGCCCTTGTCACAATGTAACAGCTAAAAACGGCGAAAATTTAACTTCTATTTTTTTGAACAGTTTTCATGGATGAATATGACTTCAATTTTTTTACATGAACAAAGTCCTTAACGTCTTTCAACACCGGTTATACGATTAAAAGCAACTTTTATATCCTATTTATGTAAAAAAGATAAAATACATTCCTTGATTTCAGTGGATACTTTAAAACATCATTAATCTATCATTATTACTGTTACGAGTAACTTTATGTTGTCGTAGTTGCAATCCTGTTATTGTTAATCTTTCATATTGTTGTTGTTGTTATTATTATTGTTGTTATAAGTGTCGTCCTCAGTGTAATCAGTTAAAATAATTTTTTATATTTTTTACTAAAATATGTGTCCTCAACTTGTTTAAACTGCCATTCCCTATTCCACAACTAGTGGACTCCAATAATCAGGATTCAAATGCATTAACTGTGTTTGTGAAAAATGCGCACGTGTCTGTTCAAACTATCTTTTCTTCCAAAAGTCTTTTTACAGCCTTTAGAAGTGCATTTGTAAGGTTTTTCCCCAGTATGTGTCAGCATGTGTCGTTTGACATCTCTCCGCTGTGAAAACACTCGACCACAGGTAAGGCATGTGTTTGTTTGGTGACAGGTGTGGTTTGCGAGGCTCACCATCCACAACTTGCATCGAGGACACCGAGTTTGCACTGTCAGAAAAGGGTGCCACTGTTTAGAGCATGTTTACAAGCCAAATACCGGGTCCTATATTATTCAATTAAACCCACAGTTGCAAACTCAGCGACTATCACTTCTTAATGTTTTGTGGCTAATTTGCTTATCCAAAAATTTAAATACATTCAGCTGTTTATGTCTGAAAAAGAGCATCTTTAAAATCAAAGCTATTTATCTCAGAAAAAAATATATTTCTATCAATATCTTCTAATCTAATAGTTCTTTTATAATTTGTCTGACATTTCTACAGTTCTATCACATCTTACATGAACATGTGCATGATACTGCTTGAAATTAGGAGTTCCAAATGAAGGGAATAGCTAGGCTCTTTTGGTTTTCAGTTTGGCCATGCATGCTGTTTTTCTCTGTTCCACTTAACTTACGAAACCAATTGTAATGATTTTTGACGTTACTTTCTATCAGGGTCCGTACACTATTCAGGGTTCTTCCCCTTTGTCCAAAGTAAAATGCCAGGACTTTTCCAGGTAATTTCCGGGTGTGCTAAACTTTTTATAGATATCTTCAGATCATGACGGGGCCAGAGTGTGTATGCTCTGAAGTCAGAATGTTATTTGCGATTGAGAGCTTTTGTACTATATGAAGAACAAAGATAACGTCTAATCTATATTTGTGATTGTTTTAGTTTTTATTTGTGTTCCCAAGAAAGTTGAAAAATTGATGCAAAAAAAATCTATAATGGTAATTCTTTATTCGTTGCTCATTAAAAAGCTTATTTTCCAGAACTTTCCTGGACTGATCCTAATTTTCTAGGATTTCGCGACCTGGATTTTGAATTGTTTTTCCAGGAATTTTCAGTTTTTCCACAGGCCATATGAACCCTGCTCTATGCAGAATATTTTTGCACAATCTATTGAATTTGTTTTTTCATCATCTCCCACCATTCATTGAACAAGAACTGAAACTGGTTCTGCACAACAACAAACTACCATTTGAATAGGTGATTGCCGCCTTCAGTCTGTTCAACTGCATCGTTTATCTGAGTGATGTAATCGACTCAAATAATGAAGGTTGCCCTTGATTTTACAAGGAGAGGAGTTCAAATCTTTTGTTCTGATAAAGGGCCAACACCCAGACCATCAGCTCCTCTCCTAAGAGTGAATCAATCGCTCTCCCAACTTGAGTTTAATTACACCAAGAATTTGGTTTACTCATCTATGCACGCAATGTTTTTTTCTAAAATTAGTTCCTGAGAGTTTTTCTATGCTTATCTGCTGTAACATCTGGGCAAAGTTGTTCAAAGGCTAATTAAGTTTAACCCTGGTTAAGCAAAAATTTAAGCTAAATTAAGGAGAAATTTTGGAGTTCTTATAAAATACTGTTAAGATGCTGATTTCAAAAATTACAGCTCAAACCAGTCTCTATAAAGATGGAAACAAGAACATGGGTTATTAATTTAACCCTGGGTTAGGTCTAATTAAGGAGGGTTCCTTCAAGACGATCTGGACATGGATCAATGATCTAAGATCACTCGGATCGTGGCGCATCACAGGAACCACTGAATCAGATTTACTGGTTTATTTGATGCGCCATGATCCAAGTGATCTTGGATCATTGATCCAGATCCAGATCATCTCAAAGGAATGTACCCTAAATTTTGAACAACTGGGCCCTGAGGTATTACCTAGGTAATACTACAGTATAACTGGGCCCAGAGGTATTACCTAGGTAATACTACAATATAACTGGGCCCTGAGGTATTACCTATGTAATACTACAATACAACTGGGCCCTGAGGTATTACCTAGGTAATACTACAATACAACTGGGACCTGAGGTATTACCTAGGTAATACTACAATACAACTGGGCCCTGAGGTATTACTGTACCTAGGTAATACTACAGTACAACTTAGGTAATACTACAGTACAACTGCGCCCTGAAGTATTACCTAGTTAATACTACAATACAACTGAGCCCCAAGGTATTACCTAGGTAATACTACAGTATAACTGGGCCCTGGGATATTACCTAGGTAATACTACAGTACAACTGGGCCCCAAGGTATTACCTAGGTAATACTACAGTACAACTGGGCACTGAGGTATTACCTACGTAATACTATAGTACAACTGAGCCCCGAAGTATTACCTAGGTAATACTAAAACTATGCTGAGAAAGAGTTGGCAATTTCTTTGGATGTGCTTACTGTAAGATTAAAAACACTCAATAAGAGAAAGGTGTAAATGGTTTAAACTAAATCTAAGAATATAGTAAAACATAAAAAACAGTTATAAGCAAAGTCTTAACTTAGAAAACTGTATCTGCAATTTCTTCACCAAAATGAGTTTAACAAAAATAATAATCATGTATTTGCCAATTAGTGGGAACACAAGTCAAAAACTAAGACAGGCTGTGCTTGATGTGCTGAATTAATGAACCAAACAAACACTAAAAAAGTTTAATATCAAGCCTTGGTCAAATATTGCTCAAATCAATACCAAATTGCGAATAAAATCTGATAGGAAATCACTGGAAGCATAAAAAGACCTCTTTGTGAGAGATCTAGATTAACTTGCATCACCAAATGAGCTGTAGTTCATACTTCACTGCAGCACCGAGCAGACACTTTCCCTTTATACATGCATCAACTTGTATGAACAGGTTGTTATATTTAGCCAAGACTTCATGTTCAAAGTTAACTTACCTTAGCGAACTTAAATTTTAACAGCTACAACAAGTTTAATGTACTGCCAACATACCCTTGCCATGTTTCTGCCATTGTCAATTGAACACAAGGTTAGGCGAGCAAATCAAACTTAAATGAGCTTCCAGTTCATATCAACATGGCACGCAATCATCGTATAAAAAATTATTTCTTTGCAGTAATGAAAAGTGATTCAAACTTTACACGGCTGTGCACTATTTAATTTCCATGTCAAACAAGTATCTGTAGTAATTATTACATCCATGATCCAAAACCTTTTGCAGAACTTTAGCTTCCTCTTTTGCTCATTTTTCAGCAAAATCCAGGCCAATGTGTTTCAACAATTTTGACCAATTAATTTTTTGGTTGATATTTCAACAATTTTGACCAAGACAACTGGACATTCTCATGTGATGCCCTTCTTTCTCTGTTATACCCTATCGGCCTCATTTTCAATTTCAGTTGGCAGAAGCAAGGTAAAGGTCTATCATCAAAACCATTAATACCACTGACAAAGTACTTGCCCTTATCCCTTAAGCCCCAGCGCAAGCTACAAGCAGTAGTGAGAAATGCTTCCAATAAGTCTAGTAATTGTTATAGAAAAGTCTATTTCATCTGATCAATCTGTAATTCTTTTTACCAGATTTATTACTTTGTGTGTGATATATACCGAGCGCTCAGATTCTGAAAAGCTGACTGGGGCTGAAAGGCTACATGAGCTTCTCACTAAAGTAAAATACGGCCTGACCATGGTTTCCATGGTGATTTCCAGATTGCCATTTAACACTGCATTTGGCCTCATAATTATACATATTTATGATAAAATGTTTCCAAAGCAATGTGCAGTAGCAAATTAAAGGCTGTCATGATCAGGCCTTACTTAAATGGTAACATATCTTGGCCATATTTTCTTAAAAACAAAGGCACTTACCAGTTTTCTTTGCTGCGGCACTGTCAGAGCCATCCTGGCTTCTCTGACCCTGAAAAACAAACACAGAAACTCCTTAAGTACATTACCGCTCTTAACATTCTCAGTTTTGTTTTCAACTAGAAATCTCAGCCAGTTAACTATGCTCGGTTGATATTGGGGTGATCAAATCGAGTCAGGAGTCAGGTTGGCATAGTGATATGTAGCTGCCATATGATACCCTTTGGGTTACAAACGACGTTGGAATGGTATTACAAGAAAGAAACTTGCAGTCATGCTTGATACTTATGAGCAGCACACTATCGACACAGGCTGTAGTACTTTTCATGCTGGAAAAAGTATTCCCCCAAGAGTTGTTGAGTTGAGTTGAGTTCAAATTCAAGGAATTTTCAAGGAATCTTATCTAAATTGTTAAAACTTAAAAAGACTTTTCAAAAGTGTACCTTTAACTTGGGTATTATGCCAGCAGTGGATGATGTGGATGATGAGCTTTGTTCTATATTGGAATTTAGCAATGACGTTCGCTGATATGGGACAGGCGGCCTTGTAACATTTGGCACAGAGCTATTTGAACTATTTTGATCTCTCAAGTTAGACCCCAATCTCTGTGCTTCAGTCCTGACATTCGTTGTTCTATCAGGAGCTTGTAAAGATATCCATGAGGGAACTGAACTAAGTTCAGTGGCACTAGGTACAGAAGGATGTCTGATAATGTTGGTTGTAATAGTAGAACTCTCTGTGTCAGTTCGTCTTCGCTTATTGTGAAAACTAACTTGACCTGATTCTGGTGAAAGTTGTTGCATCTGTTGAGAATAATTTGATGTACAAGTTGAACTAGCAGATTTCCTCTGTTTGTGTCTTGAGGTTATGGGAGCTGATAGCATACGAGTCTTCCACTGGTCTGCCTCAGCATGTGAATTTTTGTTACGAATATTATTTTGACCACAGTCTGTTGTGCGAGTTCTATTGCTGTTCTCTTGTTCACTGGAGATGACAGTATGTGAATATTGTATATGTCTGGAAATGCTATCAGGAGTTTGATTCACTAGGTTGCTGTGCTCAGCTGCATGAGAAGATTCAGTTGATAAACTTTCACACTGACTGCTAATTCCTTCACCTTGTGGTAAACTAGTCATAAAATTGCTACTTTCAGCTCTACCGGATGTGATACTTGATGTGCTTGGATCAAAGTATGATGCACCTGTTGCAATCTCTTGTGGTAGATGGACAACCTCAATTGGTCCACAATCTCCTATATCATCCTCATGATCATCCTCAGTTCCAGTCTGAACTGATTCATTACACTGTGCGGTCTGAGTTTCAAAACTACAAGTTCCTTGTTGTTCTTCCAAATCACTTTCAACATTCTCTTGTTTTACCACTACATTAGGAAACTTGTTACCTTGGACTCTTGCATCATCACCACCATCTTCCAACCTTGATTGTTCATCAACCGAGGATTCGACTCCTTGGCTCAACTGGTCCTTTCTCAAAGTAGATGTTTTTTGTGATGTAGATTGCTTCGGTGCATAAGTGACAGGTTCACTGCTCTGCATACCAAGTGTAACACTGGTAGGCTGTTTTTGCAATCTCAAAGGAATGTGATCATGAAATGAGCTATTTTCCATTGTGTTTGGCTGGGTTACATTACCGGATACAAAACTAATATTCTGTGGTTGTTCACTGATTTGCCGCAACTGAGAATCATTATGTGGGAGAGAAACATGAAATCTCTCATTGTGATGACTTTTAGTAACTATTCTTTCATCTGAAGCATCATTCAAATAGTTATCTTCCATCACTGGTATACGATTTCCATCTCTAGTAACAGTTGTAATACTATTGTTGTTATCTTGAAGATCTGCAGGTTGTTGATTCGGCACCCCCCCTTGAAACTGGGACTGTCGAGGTTGTATTGAGAAACATTTCTCTATTATAATTTCAGACCCATACAGCTGTCCTGTCTGCAGAGGGAACAAAGTTAACAACAACAGTTATAATAAAAACAAAATATTGGCCAGTCCTACGTCAAAATGTTAAGCCATACAAATCAGTCACACTAAATGAAACCTGCAGCAGCCCAGATCTCATGTTAACTTGAAACACTTTCATTCCTTTTATTTCAATTTCCTTTTAATGTCACACTACTGATTTCCACATGAAGAACAAGTTAATCCAACAATCAGGGATTGTGGCCTCTAGTAGCCTGACATAAGTGTACAGTACCTGTTTTGCCATTTAGAACAAGTAGTTTTATTTGTTGACTGGAAGCCACATGTAAGAAACATACCAACAAATAAGTCAATAGCCATCAATTGTACACTATCAAGCTTCCAGCTATTTCCTTGGCATGAAATTTTTTATGTACAATTTATTGGTACAGAGTTTCCTTTTGTTTTTTTCCTAGGTAAGGGGACTGAACTCATCTTCAACCACTGACTTCAATTTTTTCTGTGATTCCAGATTCAATTCCATCACCCTTTGTAATCAGCCAAGTGGATTAAAAGTGGTTCATTTTTCTGCCATGTGGGATTTCTAATTACATTGTGGTTGTATGGATCACTAAGCAAACACAATTAACCAAGAATAACTAAATACAAAACTAACCAATAATAATTAAAGACAAAAATAAACAAGAATGACTGAATGCAATAACAACTAAGAACTTGACACCCTAAAGGCATTTACTGGACTACCTGATACATTTCAAAAGTTGTTGCATCAAAGACCCTTGCTTTTTCTTTACTTTCTGTATACTAAACCCTGACAGTGATACTTTTGGATTCTTTGATTTTGGTATTAAATGCACATTTATTGTGGCCACGAATTGTTGTTAACACCTTAGCCTGCATGGCTGGTGGTCTTGTAAAGAAGGCGAAAAAAGTCAAAATTCCGAGCACCAGAGCAATAAGACTGGGGAGAGAACAAGGTCTTTCCCTTTCCCCCTCCAACCCCCAGTAACTTTTTTGTTTTCTCCCCAATTTTTTTGTTTGTACTCGTTCATCATGGTAACCAGATTTTCAACTTTTTCTGCCTTCTCGTAAGACTGCCAGCTATGCAGGCTATTAACACCTGAGTACATGTTTACACATATTAATTTGTTTCCAAACAAATTTCCTCGCATTTCTATTTTTCTGCAACAGGCATTTCAGCTTGTTTAGAAGTAACTTGTACACTTCTTTGTCACTCCATCTTGACACATAACATTCACAAAACTGAACAAAAGTGTAACTTTTTCAAAAAAACTTAACATATCAAGATCTCAGTTTCATTTCATGTTTTATTTTCACGGCTGCATCATTGTCATTATTTACATATAATGGCATTGCTGTCTTTAAACTATCACATTCATGATTGAGACCTTCACACACTGCTTTAGCTGGTAAGTCTGGTGAGACACACAAAGGTTTTGTCGTGAAAATATGTGACATTATTAGTATAACTCAAGTAACTGTTATATTCACAACCAAAATTTAACAATTAACTTTGGCAATATTTGAATCAGATAAATATGTTATTTGAAAGAAAGATGTAAACATACAATACACTTGATCTTGATCTTTTAGCCACTGAAATGCCTTCATTTAAATCCTAAATGGTGTGTGGCTTTCCTGTTGTCATCTCAGAACCTGGACTGTTCTTGTTCTTAGTCAAGTTCATTAAAGTAGTCCTGTCAGGTTGTAATTCATTTGACTGCACACTGGCAAGGTCGTCTGACTGCACACCATTTGGCGAGTTCATTAATTTTGATGGTTGCACACAAGCAAGTTTATTTGTTTGTTTTGATATTTGCTCATTTGTTTGCTCTGATTTTTCTTTGAGTCAGGAGAATGACCCACTCCAAAATGTATGCTCATTGTAATCTTTTATTGTGGGTATGTTGTTAACACCTATGCATTTATAAGTGATAATAGAAACTACATTTTCTGACATGTTTTAATAACTTCTTTGTCTTTCCCCAACCAAAATTGGGCCTTGTGAGTTCAAAGTCCAAACCATGTGCTTGAGATGGCTCCACGTGGGATTATGGGACAGACAATTTGCTTGGTTGACAACAATGATGAAAAACAAACCCATTTTAAGACTGGGCTTACTACAGGTAGTCCAGTAAAACCTAAATACAAAACTAAACAAGAATAACTAATTACATAACTAAGTGATTAACAATGTACAGAAACTTCTACAAGTATCTACAGCCTTACCTGTTCCCCCTGATCGACAGTGCCAGTTTGATTTATTGAAATCTGTTGGGCTTCACTTCCTGTTCCTGAACCTATTCCAATACTATGCCCTGTCAAACAGAGTTCAATGGTTTTTAGATTTTGGACAGCTGTAGCAGTGGCTGGGGAGTCAGGATTTCATGGCATGAACAATAGAAACTTTGCTATCGATTCTCATTCATGCAATTGTTAATAAAAGGTTGCTCATAATGCTCTTATTGGGCTACCAATAAAAGACATTTAGTCTGTCACATGATACTTTGGTGTTATCTACATGAGAAGCATAATAAATATAGCTGTGATGGCTTTGTCTTTGTTTACTAGACTGCACAGTTGCATTCCTTTGTCATTATGCTCCAATACTTTGCAGTTCTTAGCAGCATTGTGGTACCGCATTTGTTTTGATTACTATATTATTTTTGTACCATTTAGTCAAGATATATCATTCTGTACATATAAACTTAAAGGATTGAAATAAATGTGCACATATTGGCGGCAGTACTCACAGATAATTGATCTCGATACACCAAGTTTATTAGAAGTAAAGCTATAGCTAGAGCATGTGAGTATCGAGTCAGTTGTCGCAAGTACGAGGTCACCACAGGATGCCTTTGATAGTTACTGTGTTCAATTATTCAACAAAAAATATTATCTGATACATTGAACTTAAAAGAACCAAAGTATTAGGTGAAATCGCGAAATCCCTGCATCATATTTCACATAAAAATACTTCATGTTATGCTGGTTTTTAAACATAATCTCTAATGTTCAACATTTTGTACTTACCTTCCTGTAAACTTTTATTAACATTAAGATAAGTCAATGTGGAGGAAACTGACATTTAGGTTTGCAAGTTTTATGAAAACCATTACAGCTTCAAATGCTCCAATCTATTATATGAAACTATCATTAACAAGTTCATTAAAAGTAAGGCATAGATACGGAAATCAGAAAACATGTCCGAGCTTCCAGACAGACCATGACGTCACATCAGGAATCCTGGACTCTTTGTGCCAGTTTATTCCAGTGTTTCATTGTATTTCCATTCCAACCCGATCATTTTTTGGCAGAAAATGAAACAGAAAATTGATCGGGTTTGTATGGAAATACAATGAAACAGTGAAATGAAGAGTTGGCAATTCCCGAAGTGATGTCATGGCCTGTTCTGGACCCAGACTTAGCAACTCCCACTCATATTTGTTGGGTATGACTAGCTCAGGAACTTTCACACTCGATTTTGTAGCAAAGAAGTTGTGGAACCAAAAATTTTTTTTGGGAATACTTGTTTATTCAATATAAAGTTACCAATAACACAAAAACCCTGTAGGCCATATAGAAACTTTAAACTGAATATATTGGAAACTAACTTTTTGTGTCTGGCTAGAAACTTTTTCTCTCACTAGCCAGAGAGCCAGAAATTACTAATTTTTTAAGCTTTGAAGAGCACAGTGACACAGAACAGACAAGTCAATCTTGAACTAAATACCCAAACTCTTGGTTTAGAAATTGAAATTTTTAGTTACTGGACAGTATATCACTGGATGTACCATAGAATGACTGATTAACAGTAACTGTTCTGCTATTCTTTTTCAGTGACATAAATAGTTCATGTCTGTTCAGATTTGACATCTTTGTTTTTAGACATACATACAGTATCAAATGTACTGTATATATCTAGCCAACACTATAGTGTTACTATTTATCTTAAAGATTTCCATGACAACAAACCTTTAGTGAGTTTTTCCATAAAAAATCTTCTCACTTCTGGTATCTTGCTGGATGAATTTTTATCACAGTGACAAAACGGAAAAAGGCCTCCAAATAGAAAATGAAGGAAAGCTTCAAAACTTATAAAGCTCCCATCACTTTCCAATCCTCCAGAAAAGGCATTTTGAAATCCATGGTATTCGAGGTGAAATGAATAGCACTTGTAGTCATGTTTGCTTGTCACTCCAAGAAAATTAAAAACTGCGGCTGAGCTCAGCAGTGTTCGTCCATTCTCAATCCAATATGGCATGTGACAAGAAATTGGCCATCCAAATGTTTCAGTGTTGCCAAATGGCTCCAATAAGTTAATCATGTCGGTATTCCTTTCTTATTTAAGGCTTGAACTACAAGGAGAGAAAATGGGAGAACATTAAAGTCACAAACAGTCATATTAATTTCAAGTATTTTCATTATCAATACCTCTATATCGTTAAGCAATAGAACACACATAATTTTTATGGTTTATAGGCTGATAAACCACACGGCATGTTGGAAGAACACAAAAAGAATTTGTAAATCTCAAGCTGCAGGTGAGTGGTTTATGAATTCTTTGAGTATTCTTCCAACATTCCAAGTGGTTTATCAGCCTATAAACCATAAAAACGTGTGGTCTATTGCTTTTATATAATAATTCAGAAGACACGAAATTCCTATGAGTTTACCAGTGCAATAAACAATTGCTGATTGACCAATCAGAGCATGCATATTGACTTTGCTATAGTTAATAACAAACTTAACAAAAGTACTCAATTCTGATTGGCTGACAGCAATGCTGCTCAGGACAAGAGCTTAAGTTTTTCAGTAAGTTGACACCATGTCCACTTCGGAAAAATTTTGATGGACCTGCTGACATCTTGGAGGACCACACTAGAAGGCACATAAATTAGTATCACAACACACAACAGTGCTTATTGTCACTCAGTATATACATTTATCAACTGCATCTGCAAAAATTGCCACATGTATGTCAAATGTGTAGTTCCAGAAAATATCCATACCCCCCCCACGGAGGAAATCGGAAATTCCGAGGGGGTGGAGGGGTAAAAGGG
>JAOBYJ020054856.1:0-11187 GCA_025403565.2 Palythoa heliodiscus
GGGCTAACCCTACTAGTAGAGCTAGCCCTACATCATGTAAACAGGCCCTTAGTTATTAATTCCTATTTCACACCTTTCAACTTTTTTATACTCAGAGTTCCTGTGTGCATTCTTTACTCGTCAAAGATTGTAGCCTGACAGCCGAAAGCTTGTATCTTTAAAACTTCTCAGCCAGAGAACGATTTTAAGACCAGACACCATTCAGTCAATACTAAGAACTATTACTTATTACTTATTACTTATTATAGTTTATGTCTGTTCAGTTTTGAATTTACAATAAATTACAAGCACTGCACTGACCTTACTCATGTGGATTTTCTCCCTCATATTATCAATAAATGGCCTATATTCATCAGATGGTTTCATCAAAATGTATTCACCATAAGCTACAAAGAAAATCAATGTTGAGTGCTTTATGGTTAACTGGAGAACACGCTGATCTGGTTAGTACTGTAAGAAACTAACTGTTACGAAATCTACACTGAATGGTGTTAAGAAAAACAAAGAAAGGGTTTGGGTTAAGTTATAGCATATAACTTTGGCTCCAAACAAAAAACCAAAATTTATATTAATAGAACCAAAAATGCTGCATTTATCAAGTGGAATTTTTATACATATCTAATAAAACGAACTGTAAATCAAAATAACTGAAAAAGAAGACCTAATGAATTTTTGTTGAAAAAAGAACAGGAAGGAAGGAAGCAAGGAATCAAGGAACGAAGGAAGGAAAAAAGGAAGGAAGGAAGGAAGTAAAAGGAAGGAAGGAAGGAAGGAAGTAAAAAAGGAAGGAAGGAAGGAAGTAAAAAAGGAAGGAAGGAAGAAAAGCAGGCAGGAAGGAAGGAATCAAAGAAGAAGGAAGGAAGGAAGGAAGGAAGGAACCAAGGAAGAAGGAAGGAAGGAAGGAATCAAGGAAGAAGGAAGGAATCAAGAAAGGAAGAAACAATAGAAGGCCAGCAGGAAGGAAGGAATCAATGAAAGAAGGTATCAAGAAAGGTAGGAAGGCAGGCAGGAAGGAAAAAAGAACGAAGTAAGGAAACAAGGAACGAAGGACTGAAGGAAGGAAACAAGGAAGGATCCATGAGAGCAAGGAAGGAAGGAAGGGTTAAGCTCAAACAAAAAGAAGAAAAAAGAAAGAAAGAAAAAAGATATATGGTTGGGAAAGAGAAATGTAGGAAACAATAAATGAAGAAAATACAGTAGGAAATTAGCCCAGGGGAAGCTGAAAAGTATAAAAAGAGGAAGGCAGTAAAGAAGGCAAGAATTAAACGGGAAAAGAGAAAAAAGAAGAACATCTAGCATTCAACATAAACAAGTTCTTTTAATTGAAACATCACGCATCATACAAAATAACATTTAAATTTTTCAAGTCTAGCTTTCCTACCAGTTGTAAATCCCAAAAGGGCATTCTCTCCACCATCAAATCCAGCTGTCCACCATTCATTGATTGGCCCAACAGCTTTGACTGGTACACCACCTGTGATTCAGTGTTACATCATGTTACTGTTTTATGATATTAAAGCAGTTTCGTTTCTGTACCCTCTAGTATAAATCGAGACTTCAACTTTGGTAACAGATGGATCATGCAATTGAATTGATGCATATTAAACACAACTATTAAACCAAAACGTATTGTTAACCTACCCTGCGTGTCTGGGTTTTCGTCATATATAGGCTTTAGATATCCACTAAAGTAGAGCTCGACATTCTTCTCAATCAACCCATTGTCAAAGTGACAGAGGTGAGTGTTTTTGTCATACACACTGTAACAAGACACAATGTCATCACAATGGAACAAACTATCCACGAAAATCATTTAAAAAAAAATTCAAAATCACAACTGAATACCTAAAGTTCGTTATCTTGTGCTGAGGCCTATCTTCATAGCTATCAAATTGCTGCTCATCTCCAGAGAATAAAGATAACCGTGGATCAATCAAGGCAACAAATTCTTCAACCTGACAAAGAAGGTATATTGTATTAAGCTAATTACAAAATAAACTCTATGAATAATATTGATGTTGCACGTTGGACTGAAATTGATGTGAAAATAAAACTCATTCTGTTTCACATTTCTAAGGGGTTGTTTTTACTTTAATGTTGACTTACAGCATCTTCACTGTCTCCTTGAAAAAGTTGAAGATCAGGACTGTCAAGTAATTGATTACACTCCTTGCATTTTGATGGCATCTAATAGAGAGAAAATTTTTAAATTAGTCCAAGAGACGGCAAGAATTATCTAAATTGAATACATTACTGAATGCCATGTACCTTTACAACTGCTTTAGGATGATTTACTCTTGAAACAGAATAACTTAAACTAAACTCAACAGATTTTCTTTCAGTCCTCTGACGTTCTCCCCTCAAGAGAAGCCTTTGAGATTTCCTTATTTTTCTCATAAAGTCATGTTTTGAGGGCCATATATATACACATAAATTATCCTGTTCACATAATTTTCTCTGTGACAAAGTTCATTTCTATGCAACCTATTTAGTGCTCTGCCGCCAAAGCTGACTCAGCTTTCCATCCTTACGGAGTCGGTAAAATGAGTACCAGCTTCTGCTGGAGGCTAACCTGCGATGGATTAGTGTCCCGTCCAGTGGGAGTCAATGACTCTCATCCGCTTAACACTATGGAAACCGGAGATAAGCACCGGCTCCAATGGGCCACTTGGTTCAGAAAGGATTTAGCTAGCTTTTTGGTGCTCTCCTAAGCATTTCTGTTTATCTTAGGCTTTATCTTACACAGAGTTTAACCTTCTTCAACCGATCTCTTTCACCTAGTTTAACCTTAATTAATCTATTAATACTAATATGTTTCTATAATTAGTTATAACAGCACGAATTGTAAACAAAAACAATACCTTTTTTGTTTCCGCCTTACTGGCAATGACATGAGTTTCTTTGGTATCGTGCCTACAATTTCAGACGAAAAAGAGAACAAGGTTTGTTGAAAATCATGTGCTGCATTCCTATATCTCTCAATTAGCTCTAGGTATAAACACTGTAAAAACATTGCAATAAAAGGCAATATCAAATTTAATTTTTTTTCAGAATTTACATTACCTTGAATCTTCAACGTCCATTTTCTCATCAGCATCATTTTCCTCCAATTTTATCCTCTTTTGCTTCTGTTAATGGTAAACCAAAAAAAACACTTTAAACTGGCAAAGCATCATGTTGCAAAATGCCGTTGGCAAAGTGATATACAGTGTGTGACTAAAATGAGTGAAAGGTGCCATACACCGATAAGCTTAGGGAAGAAGAAGCAGGTTTTAGGAAGACCAGAACTGCAATTGTATTACAATTTTATGCATTGTACAGCAATACGCAGAATGACAGTCTTCAGTGTATCATTTTTGTTTTTTTCTTTAACTTTGAAAAGGCCAATGATATAATTAACAGACACTTTACAGAAGGTGCTTAGACACTATAGGGTATCTGAGCAAGATAGTGAATGTCATCAAAACGTTCTATGTAGGTTTTAATGTCCAAGTTGGATACAACGGTTATCTAGTTGAGAAATTTTAGATTTGCCAGACATGACACAAGGCTACTAGCTTTCACCCCTCTAGTTCCTAGTAGCCCTGGACTAGGTGACAAAACAAGTATAATTTATGGATCTTCAGAAAAGGTATACAGAGGAACAGCAGTTAATCAAGACCTGACATTTACAGATGATATCACAATCTTGATGCATAGATTTCGGTATATTTACTGCAAGATGGAAAAACCGAAATCTTTGGAAGAAAAAGTTGGGCTTAGAGTTGATACAATTAAAACAAAGGTAATTAATGAATGTAATGACAAGGCAAGATGATGGAGAGACTATACGACAGGAACCAGTAGAAGAAGTTTAAGAATTTCAACACTCGGGCAAAATCATTAGTAAAACTGAAGGAACTGATCATCAGGTGGAGCTAGCGCAGACATTCATGCTATCAATCACGGTCCTGCATCAAGATTGGAAGGTCTTTAGGGAGACATTCTGAGTCTCTACATAGTTGATCAACGTCGGTAGTTGCTGAATGACAAACACGTGTAGTGCTATGACTAGGTATTCAAGGCAGTACATCATTTACAAGTTCTTGTTTGCCTGCAAGCAGTGTCTAGCAAAGCGCATTCTGCGCTCATGTAATATTTTTTAAGATATCTGGCATGGGTCCATAGAGATGTGATTTGGCTGTGATTTAGAGAATTGGAGAAGATAGTAAAGAAACCAAGACATGCCCTTACTTCACTAGGGTCAGGGTGGAATGCTTTGTAAGTGTATTTGTCTCTGTCTTTGTAAGAAGACAAAACAAAAATATCTGCATCAAATGTTAAGTCAGTGCTGCTATATAGTTCTGAGACTGGCAATTGACAAAAGCTTTTAATCAGGCAATACATTATCATTGCAGGTTTAAAAGAAAAATTAATGATTGCAGCATATTCGTGGTATCAAGCTAAATTCTTTTACAGGCTGGTGCTTACTGTATCTCTGTTCTCTGTAGCACTTGTTAAGTAGATGAGAGTCACTGACTCCCATTTCACGGGACATGATTCTGTTGCGGGTTTGCCCCAGAAAAAGCTGGTACTCATTATACTGACCTCATAGGAATTCAAAGCTGAGTCACTGGTAGAATGAAGGTTATACAAATGCTTGGAAAAGTCAGTAGAGTCTTGGAGATGGTTTGGCCAGACATTACAAGGAGAGATAACATAATTGTAAAGTTGGCTCAAGATTGAAATCCAAAACGGAGAATATGCATAACAGAACTAAAAGCAAGCAACATCACATGGCTGGAATACAAAACAACAGCAAATAACAGTTTTAGTTTTAGTTTTATTTTGTGCTCACATACAGCATAGCTAATCGCAGCACTAGCAGTACAGTTAAAAGATCATAATTTACAAGCAGTATTCATGACTGTTAATAATCTAGAGACAATAAAACATGTAGCCTGCTCTTCAAATTTAATGACATTTGGTATGTTAATGACACAGGCTAGTAATTTATTCCATAATGGAATGGTTCTACCAAAAATGAGTTCTTGTAAGTCTTTATTCTAGCAGATACTTGTCGACAGTACTGGTGATGCAAGCGTCCTGATCTGTGATACATTTGTACTTCTGCTAGGAAGTCAATATTCATTAATTTATTTTGAATCTTGTAGAAAAATACAATGTCATTTATAGGTCCAATTCAGTTGTTGAAGTGAAGCATTGCGCTGACGCTGCTAGTACGGTGATAGTCGGCCATCACAAATCTTGCTCCTTTTCTCTGTATGGATTCAATTGCCGCTATATATATTTTTGAGGTATGGAGACCAGGCAGTAGTACCGTAATTTACCAGTGGGCGAACAAGAGATGTATATGCACGTTCCTTGGTCAGTGAGTCGCATGTACAGTGTAGGGAGGTTTCGTTGGAGGATACCTAGAACTCTGCTTGCCTTTACTCGTAGTTCTTCAAAGTGTTTTGACCAAGACAGGGTTTCCGTGATGATAACTCCAAGATACTTATGATAAGAGACGTGTGATAGTACAGTGCCACACAGAGCGTCACAGTTAGTTTAAAGCATTGCGTCGGTTCAAATTTCATTTGTGCAACTCTTCCCCATTCTTCCCCATTCTTCAAGCTTTTGTAAGTCCATTTGTAGTTTGTAGTTGTCATCTGGGCCCTCGATCCAGGTTAAACCAGGTTAAATGGATGGCCCTGGCTCAGGACTCCTTGTGGAAATGAAGAAAGAGAAAGGATACCACCACCAGCCACAGTGAATGTGCTTTCTGAGCTTTTATTGGTTCACCACTATTTCTGGTTTTACTGTAACTGCTGTATGTAGAAATAAAATCCTGTAGACTACATTTTTTTTATGATGGATTATCTGTATACCTTCTTTTATGAGGATAACAAGTTACAGTAATAAAAATGGCCCTTGGTGCGTCCTTTACCTCCTCCCTTTGTCAGTGCTTCCTTTCATGGGCATTTAAAGCTAAGTTACAGAAATCTGAGCAAAGTTGAGAAAGATGTTGAAATCATAGAGAATAGAACTGAGAATAGGCCTTTTGCAGAGCTAGAGATCACATGATACTAAATATGCCATACTTGAAGGCAAAATAATGTGCAAGACTCCAAGAAGAAGCACAGTTAATTAGAAAAGAGTGTGATCTTTCTTCGTTTTACATTTCCCAATGGAGTTTTGCACATTCTTTTGCATTCCAGTCTGGCATATTTTGTACCATGTGATCTCTAGCTCTGCAAAAGGCCTATTGCCAGCACAGAAGGCAGTACACTTACTGTTAACCAACTGTGCTACACCTGCTCTTACAAGTGTAATTATATATCAATTTCAGTTACTTACATGAGTGCAAGATTGTTCTGCATTATTCTCACATGTTTCTTTATTTTCTTCATCAGGTTCCTCTATTTTCCTTTTCACTGGCCTGGAAAATGTGATAAACTTATCCCATGAGATGATCTTTTGGCAGATCTGTTATCTCACTCTTATAGTATAATTTAAAGTACATTTTATTAGCTGCATATCTTAATGATCGGGGGGGGAAGAGCACTCCCTCACAAGAACTTCAGGTCTGGGTATGTGCCACCAAACAGGGTCACAATTTTAGCTTTCTGCCAATAGATTCCGGTATCTATTAGTAATTTGCAAAGCATCTAGAATGGAGTGCCACTTCTGAGTGAAATTTAGAAGGGGGATTCATATTTAGAGACAAAATATAGAACGAAGTATGATTTGTATGAAAACCATTTTAGAACAGAGTGTGAATTTGGAGGACTTTACAGCACATACTACACCCACCCCTAAACTATTTTAAGTGATCGTCCTGGGTGGCATGATACTGAAATTTTACATTATTATCAATTATTTCCTACTGTGAATAAAATGAGCTTGGTTCCCATAAAAAACATTACACGTATTTAAAACAGCTGTGTTTTTCCAAACTCAAACATCAAAACAAACTATTTATTAAACAGCAATGAGTGCAGTGCTTGAGTCACTTTTAAGTTTTGACATTCAAAAATGTTCTGGTGCAACCTATCTAAAACTAAGATCTCTACAATCTCCAGTATCTATTACAGTCACATACATTTTAGAAAACATCTCAGCAATTCCTGGTTGTCGCAGAGTTGACTTGTTTTTTTCCTGTTGGGATATCATAGTACAGCAGGCAATGTTGAGATATTGAAATAAAAATATTTTTATAGGAACTACTATAAAACACATTTTTGGTTTGCCTATACTTACATATAGTATAGCTTTACCTTAATAATTATAATACAGTATAATTAATACTACATCATTGCAGTAATGCACAGTTTATACTACAATATTATACAATGAATGTCCACTCCTGTTATGAAGGTAAGAGTTTTTTCCCTTAAGTCTTTTGATGTTCCCAAGATGAACTAAGGGAATGGACATTAAGTGTTTTATTAAAGACTGACAAAGATTTGTTTCAATTAATGGCGACAACAATTTAATAATAAATTCTTTGTTATTCTACTGTGTTACCCAGGCTTGAGATTGGCTGGATATGCCCAAACTTGTCTCGATATACCCAGGAGGGTTGGGCATGGGGCTAACAACCCCACTCCATAAAAAATTATTGTTATGGAAACCAATGTCAGAGAAACAATCATTGGTGGTGACGGGGATGATACTAGCCAGGTGACTGGACAGATAACGGATGTCAACCACACCCTGCAGGGAGTTGACACCCTGACTGTGGATTTCCTGAAACCGAAAGAGAAGACTTGAATAGCCTGCTGGAATATAAGAACTTTGTACCAGATCGGCAAGCTTGCCCAAGTGGTAAGGGAGTTTGAAAACTACTGCCTTGACATCCTTGGAGTCTGTGAGTCAGGGTTGGGGTAGAGAGCATTAGCATCCGGATATACCATACTATATTTGGGCAGATTGGATGGCAAACAAACAGAGGGAGTGGTCTTGATCATTAGCAGGAAAATGGAGAGGACACTCTTTGAATGGAAACCATCAGGACCAAGAATGCTCAAGGCCAGATTCAACTCAATGTACACCAAGTTGACAGTGATAGTGTGCTATGCTCCAACTGAAGATGCTGAGGCAGACAAAGATGCCTTTTATGACCAGTTGCGGGCAGTAACTGATGAGGTACCAACACACAACCTTTTCATGGTACTGGGACACCTAAATGCCAGACCCAGAAACAATAACACTGGTACACTGGTAGAGACCGTGTTGTGGGGAAGCACGGTATACTGTAGGTATCATCAATGACAATGGAGAAAGGCTGTGTCACTTCTGTGATGAAAACAACATGTTCATAGGAGGTACCTTATTTCAGCATAGAGATATCCACAAGATGACTTGGACCTCACCCAGTGGAGCCACTAAAAGCCAGATAGATCACATTCTGATCAATGGAAAATGGAGAAGCTCCTTACAGGATGTAAGGGCCTGCAGAGGAGCAGATGTCGCCAGTGATCACAACCTGCTGGTGGCAGTTGTCTCACTGAAGTTGGGTAGGGCATGAAGAGGACAGAGAAGGGGACACCAGTTTGATTCCAGTAAACTGAGAAACGACCGGATCAGACAAGCATTTAGACGGAAGTTGAAGAATTCTTTCCAAATCCTGGGGGAAGAACAGGAGATGAACATCGATGCTTTAATCAAATATTCAAGGCAGTGAAAGAGAAGGTCCTTGGCATTAAAAAGAGGAAGAGGGAGGACTGGATACAATGGGAGACCTGGGACAAAATAGAAACAAGGAGAGAAGTCAGGCAGTGAATGAACTCCACCCAGTAAGAGCACGTTCATGCCCAGCTGAGGAGAAAATACTCAAAACTGGACCACGAGGTGAAAAAAAGACCAAAGTGGATAAAAGAAAATTTATAGAGAGTGTAGCGGATGAGGCAGAAGAGGCTGCTGGTACACAAGACCTGAAGACCCTATATACTGTAGAATCAACAGAATGTTAAATAACGGCTGCATAGATCCACCGACCATGGAAGAGGTGAAAGCTGCCATCAAAGCGATGAAGAGCGGGAAGGCACATGGAGCAGATGGAGTGACAGCAGAAATGTTCAAGGATGAATAGACCGAAACACCATGCCATTTAATGTGCATATTTAAAGAGCTATGGGAGAGCGGAACTATTCCTGAAGCATGGAAGACTGGACTTAATGTCAAATTACCCAAAAAGGGTGATTTGGGAGAATGCGACAACTGGAGAGATGCCACTCTGCTCCCCATTACCAGCAAGGTCTTCAGCAAGATCATCCATACTTGTAAGGCTGGCTGAAACACTGAATGAGTTCATCAGGCAGGTTTTCGCCCTGGATGCTCGTGCTCTGACCACATTTTCACCCTGATGCAAATTCTAGAGCAGAGCAAGGAATGGAATGCTCCCCTGTATACCAACTTTATTGACTTTGAGAAGGCGTTTGATAGTATTCATCGAGATTCCCTGTCGAAGATATTAAGGCACTATGGAATTCCATCAAAGCCGGTAAATGTCATCAAGATGTTTTACAGTGATTTCAAATCTCAGTTTATTTGCAACACAGCACTTACAGATGATTTCAGCTTGACCACCGGTGTGAAACGGGTGTATTCTCTCTCCCTTTGTGTTTATCTTGGGGATGGACTGGGTTTTGAAACAAGTGACTGATGGTGGAAAAAGAGGGATTAGATGGACATTGACCAGTGTCTTGAAAGACCTTGATTATGCAAACGATTTTGCACTGCTCATCCACTGATACCAGGCCATGCAGGCAAAGACAAATGTCTTGGCAATTACAGCAGGGAGCTTAGGCCTTAAGATCAACACTAAGAAGACAAGACACTTAAGGATGAACAGCAGAACCAAGGAATCCATCACGGTGAATGGGGAAGTGGTGGATGAGGTTGATCACTTTACCTACCTGGGATCTA
The DNA here is from genome assembly GCA_025403565.2 of Palythoa heliodiscus. NCBI lineage: Eukaryota > Metazoa > Cnidaria > Anthozoa > Zoantharia > Sphenopidae > Palythoa > Palythoa heliodiscus. The sequence goes on from JAOBYJ020054856.1 coordinate 9,913, forward strand.
AGGTGTCCACCAGCAGAGATGGAGAAGAAGAGAGCCTAGTCCGGTTTTTAAGGGCAAGCCAGGCCTTCCCCTCGCTTTGGGGCACTTGGAGATCCAAGAATATCAGCCAGAAGACAAAGATCCAATTCTTCAAAAGCATTGTTTTAAGCACTCTAATGTACGGCGCAGAATCCTGGAACATGACCGAAACCATCAGCCACAAGCTAGAAGTCTTCCATAATAGATGCTTGTGCAGAATTCTCTGTATATACTGGCCCCAGACAATCTCAAACTATGAGTTGTACAGAAGAACAGGAACAGAACCAATTACACAGCATGTCTGGCGAAAGAGATGGAAATGGATTGGCCATGTGCTGCACATGGAACCAGCTGCACTACCACGAGTTGCCCTCAAATGGACCCCTGATGGCCGTAGGAAGAGGCAGACTGAAAAAAACATGGAGGAGGACAGTGGAGAGAGAGATGAGGGAGAACAGCTGGACACAAGGTCACCTGGAATGATGCGCACCCAACAGAAACCAATGGCGCACTCTGAGCGAGGCCTCATGTGTTTCAAAACACGAAGAGGATTAAGTAAGTATTCTACTGTGTTAATACAGTAGTTGATTTAATCAACTCTAACTTCTAGCTTTTTTTACAGACTGTGCCGTAAGTGATAATTATAAAACAGTGTGGTAGGCTAACCTGAAACATCTTTTTCTTTGAGTTCTTCTCTTTCCTGCGTGGTGATTCTATCATGCAAATTACAAAAACGTTAGCAATCGTAACAATAAAAATGAGACCAATCAATAGAACTGAAGGATTTTTCTATCCAAATGTGTATTGCTTCATTATTTCTAGTCCTTAAGCTTGACTTAGGGTAACAACATACTACAATAATGCATATTAAAATTCTGAGAACAAGATCACACAATTTTTTTCAGGTAAAAATTAAAATGCAACTGCCTCAACTGTAAACTTAGAACATACTGTAGCGTTTTACATACTGTGTAACTGCCCTGTGAATGATATGAAATCAAACCAACCTTCATCATCACTCTGCTTCAACTCATGACTATAACTCAACCCACCTTCATCATCACTCTGCCTCAACACATAACTATAACTCAACCCACCTTCATCATCACTCTGCCTCAACACATAACTATAACTCAACCCAGCTTCATCATCACTCTGCTTCAACTCATGACTATAAAAGTAACTCAACCCACCTTCATCATCACTCTGCCTCAACACATAACTATAACTCAACCCAGCTTCATCATCACTCTGCTT
>JAOBYJ020054966.1:0-11186 GCA_025403565.2 Palythoa heliodiscus
CCCCCCCCGGGATAATAAAGAATTAAACCTTGTAATGGTGATGTCTGTAGTGTACTGACATTTGATCTGTTCTAGTTTAGGGTATATTAAATATCATTGCTTGTATGAAAGGTTAGATCTCAATATACAAAGGTCAGTTGTCTGTTAGCTTAGGAGATGTACTGTTGTTCAAAGCATAAAGACTGAGAGATGTACGTTAGAATGTCAATCACGTGTCTGTCCTCTAATAGATCATTGGCGAAAACCAATCAAAACCAGAGAATAACTTGGGTTATTATATAAATGTAAATAGACCAAATTCAGTAAAATATATACATAGACCTATATCAGTGTATACAATAGATAAGTGAATATGCATATGTGTAGAACAAAATAGTTCATAAAGGCAAATGTTAAAACTGGACTTGTCACCAGATAGGTTCATTTGAAAATAAAAAATATATTAATTATATATAAATTATCTATATAATTATTTAGTTCTTCTTGGTACACACTGTGCTTACATATGTAATCATATGAAAAAATTATTTGATTCTGATTGGTGAAGAGAATTGCAATTACTTTGTAATTCTGTGCAAAAGCGTGTAATTCTATGCTGAAATGGATTTGCTTTGGTGGCTAGCCTGCGCCGCAGACACTCTATACCTCCGGACTATATTGACAGTTGAAAGCTTCGGCCGGCTGCAACGCAGGCTATTTGGTGGCATGATGTGCAAAGTCCAAAGTTAAAAGTTGTTTTATTTTACCAGCAGAGTTTGGCAGGTATCCACAACAGAACTTGCGCGGTAATTTTTTTATGTATGTGACTAACAAGTAATCATATGGTATAGATATCATGTACAAAAAATGCTATTATTTGTTTATAATAGAGTTTAGGCAAAAAAGCTACAAACAGATCATTTTTAAACAAAACAAAACCACTTCTATGAATGTCGTCAACAGCAGTAAATGGCATGATGGCACAGTCAGACTTTATATTTTTTATTTTATCGGGTTGAATGAATTATTTTGACAACAATGAACTTTGGCAAATCCTTAATTACGAATTAAGTTATTCTTTTATACTTATTAAAGAAAACTGACATTTTGTGAAAGCAGTTTCATTGACTGCCAAGTTTTACATTTGGAGACAATGTTTTCAATTTCCACAAAACCAGCCAAAGTCCAGTCGAATGAAGCGGCGGCTGGCAAGAAACAGTTTTTTTATTCATTCACTGTAAGCATTTCTTTCACAAAATGTCACAAAAATGTATCTGATTAGCAAGTAATTGTATGGTTTTTTTCTGCAACTTAGGGATTTATCCAGCACTCGAAAATGGATTATTTCATTTCATTTGTACCAATCCATTAAATATGAGAATAACTAGCTATTTGAATTTGTTCCAGCCTCTTCAGTTGGTTGCGTTTTCCCCAAGGCCACTTAATTGGCGGGAGAATCAGTTGAAAAACACAATTCTTCCTGGCCCGGTTCTAAATTTAACATGCAGCCCGCTGTGCTCAAATACGTTCCTTCGCCCCGCGGTGGATTCATGGGTTTGGAAGGCATTTAATTTTGATCGTAATAACTTGAGCATATTGATCTAGAATTTTGTTGAGCAATAAGTTGAAGGCAAATTTGTGATTGTTATTTGAACTATCTTACTAATCCTAATCTTGTAAGTTTTTATTGTGTTTGTACTATAGCGTATTGTTAAGATGTTTTAAAATCTATTCATTCCACAACTAACACAACATATTTTCTTTCGGCAAAGACTTGTAAGGCAAAGCTCGCATGCTAAGTATTTACAGTTCACATTTTTCTCGAAAGAAAACTTTTGAGCCCGTAACGGGAATCGAACACACGAATTACCGGTCAGATGATCTACTATTATACTACAGCCTTAAGTAACTCACATGTGCGCAGGCTCACTTAATCGGTTCTAGATGATGGCACAGTTGACAATTAGTAGGGCATGTACCCGTTGTGGCCTCTACAAGTACCCGTTCCCCGTGAGAGTTTGTATAGCTCAGTGTGTTGAGTGTCTGACCGGTAATCAGATGGTCATTAGAATTTGGACGTTTTCCTTCAAAAAAAAATTGCGAAAAGTTAGCGAACTTTGTCTGACAATGCATCACCGAAAGAAAAATCTAGTGTCACTTAAGTGAACAGAACTATCAACCTCGTTCACAGGGTCCTCTCTCTCCCTCGAGAAAGTCTCTCGAGGGAGAGAGAGGATCCCGGGAACGAGGTTGCAGAACTATTTGATTGGCGTGTCATCGTACGTAATGTATACTGACGTCAGTTTAACGCAGTTTCAGCACGTGGATGGCGGCGTCGTTCGACAGTGGCAAGATCTCTGCCGCTTCCTGCCACAAGGCTCCGTGTTCATAGCCCGGCTTTACAAAGCTAAACCTGATATGTGGAGCCTTCTTTCCGCCGAGGTGACTTAGCTTTTTATGCTTACGGGTAAGTAATTTAAGACCATTATGACCGGCGATATGTTACGATCTTCGCGGTTATAAACTCTATAAACAAAAGCCTGAAAAAATTAAGACTTCAACATGATTCAAACCCGTGACATCTGCGATACCGATGCAGTCCCGGGGTTACAGTGCTCTACCAACCGAGCTATGAAGCCACATGCCGCATCTGATGGGAGCAGGTCAATTTTGGTGGGTCCATCCGAATGATGCCACTTCAAGTTGAACAACAATTGTGGCGGATTCTGTACCGCGGTTGTAAGCAATGTTATGTTACGACCTTCCCAGTTATAAACACAATCTGTTTTAGAACTCTTTACTATTTTTTACACAATTGCACTGAACTGAAAGAATGGTTTTATAAAGTTTTATTTGCGAAATCGAATCAAAATGAAGAAATTAAAGTGTATATCATATGACATTTTTTTATTTCTTATTTTATTAGCCTATAGTGTTGAAAAAAGGTTGCAAAGCTTTTAGCTCCAGAATACGTCTGAAACCCTTTTTTTTCTTGCTTTAAGTACTCAAAATAACAACTTAAAAATTGTACCATAAACCCCTCAGCCAAAAGACTGGTTTTCAAACCTTGTGACGTACGAGGAGGTTTGAAAGCAAAAAAAATGGCAGCAAGCGAACTAAAAGCAACAGATCCCATTCAGTGATCAATGATCAATCACAATTAACTACGTGCAATTTCAGACTACAAATAAAATAAACCATAAAATCTTCTTTGAGTATTTAAAGCAAGAAAAAAAGGGTTTCAGACGACTTTTAGAGCTAAAAACTTTAAAACCCTTTTTTTAACACTATGGGCTTATTAGAAATGAAAAAAATTCTGTTATACACTCTTTAAACCAAAACTAGTCAGAAGTCGTCTAAAAGTAAGAAAACAATGTGACCTGCAAAAATTGTGTTTGCAAAATCTCGTGTAACTCCTCTGATTTACTTTACTGAGTACTTTATTATTAACTGGCTCAACGTGCAACGCATGCCATCAGCACAAAACAAAATACGGATATCGATAGTAATTAACCTCCCGCCCTTGTTGCTCCTGCTAAATAAGGCCCTGGTTCATTACCCCTATTCACGTTGACCAGAAAACAGTAGCAGCTTTTTCTTGGCGTGCATGATAAAACACACTTTTCTATGAAGATAATGCTTACAAATTTAATATTCTTGCGATGAAAAAGACAAAAATTATAGGGCCTTGTTTATTGGTTTTGATTTAAACTGGAAGTACTATACTGGTTTATTGCCAGCCTTTTGGAACACATCTTTACTAACTACAAATATATAATTTTAACTCCTTACTACAACTGACAGCTAATAAGACACTTACTGGGGACTGGAACCCAAGCTTATGTTTCTCCTTCTAAAATACACAATAATAACATCGTCAACGAAATTACAAAGATAAACTAAAACGGAGGCCAGAAATGACCTAGCAAAATGTCTTTCGATTAAAACGATAGGAAATCCGGGTAGGAAACAAGTCACAAAACAACACGAGACTAGCATCATACTATGTGCCTTTCCTATTGAGGTTTCCATGGTGATAAAGGTCCCTTTTCGATCATCTCCTGAGGTTGCCTTCTTCATCCCCACCCTCCTCAAAACACTTACAGTTAAGAGATGTTTGTTTGCACTGCAAATCTGGCAGGATACTGTCACGTGGCACTGTGACCAGGCGGGGACCCTTTGTGTTGCGGTCACTGTTTGCAATTGATATGGTAATACGAGCCGATCAATTTTGCCTCTTTTGTTTGGGGCTTTTGTAAAAGCAGGTTGGTCCTATGCACTGACCAAAGCCTAGTCTCGACGGCTTTGCCAAGGCCAGGGCAGAGGCAAACAGACAGCAAATAAAATGGAAAAACGATTGATGTGATATAACCCCCATCACAATACTTTCATGTTTTAAACAACTTGTTTGATATGATTAAAATTCTGCAGACAGCGCAACATAAAATTTAACGACCTCGTTATTAAATCAACTAAAGCTTTATGAACTCGGTCTCTTTAAGTATTCAAGGAAAAACGAAGTACATTACATGCAACAACTGAAGAGTTGTTCCTTGACCCCTCCAGCTCTCAAGTTAATTTTTTTGTCATCTAAGACAAACCTTGGTAAAAAGATGCAAACACCTACAAATTGTAATTATTTTAAGTTCTAGGAATGAACTTCGACTACTTATCTTGATGTTCATCATCCTTGATATTTGAAAGAAAAAAAATACTAATTTTGTAGCCATCACGTTACCCGTCGTCTCGGTTTAGAATAAAGGCTTGTTTACCTTTCAGAAAATGCAAAAGTCTTATTTCATTAAATATGGAAATAACCTTAAATCTAATTAGTAATTAGTTTGTAGTTCTCTGCTTGTTTACGTGTCTGCAGACTCCAATGATTCTTCCCTTGTTACTTTTGTCAAATATCTGATTCAATTTCACTGTTGTTTTTATCTGAATCTAAGAACCTTCACCACAAACGCTCCATTAATCTTCTGACGTATTGATCCATTTTTTCTGGAAGTTGGGATAATGAAATCTTTTTTGAAAACTATGATGATTTGATGTGTTGATTTCAGAGAAGGTTGTTCGAAAACTAGTTAATCTTGCAAAATATCACAAGGTTTCTCTTCACGAGCACCAGCACACCTTAAAAACCCCGATGTAGTCCGGTAACCACTTGCGCTTAAATCACATTTTAAAAGAAAAGGTAGACTGATGCAACGATAACACTTGGTCGTCAAATGGTTTACCAGGTAGGTACACAGTTTGTTTTGTGGCACCTATGGACGGGGTTGAGCTATTAACTGAAAAATCGATAGGTCAAGATTTTCTTTTTGGAGTGGATACTTAATAGAGCGCTTATGGTAAATATATATACAATAATTTATGGTTCCTAAATTCATAGGTACTGTAAATTCTACAAAAAGTCAACGCATGTAAAGCAAGTATACATTTTTTCAAAGACCCACAAATTACCCGTCCCTTTTTTCCAGGTTACACTTTGATAGATAATTGCGGGCCCTGAACCTTTAAAGAATAAATTGTTTGTAGTGCCTTCCAGCGTGATTGTCCGCGCTTTTTCTTAAAGCGTTTTCCGCTAAGTTTTTAAATTTCTCACATAAGCTTATTGATCTTTTAAGATTTTAAAAATGTTTAAAAACAAGTAGGTTAGGTTACTAACACCTAAGTTGTCACGCATGTCCTTTTGTTCCATTTTTAAACAAGAAAGAGTCAGTGCCATTTTATAAATTGAGTTCTTGGAATTTTGTTCATGGTACCGATGGCTTAAACGTGATGCCATTAGCAGAGGGTCCTCGAAGGTTGAAGCTCACAACAAAGTAAACTATAGTGCCAGGAGTGAAGTCTTTCTCCGCTTGACCAAGGCCAGCGCTCTTTCCTACGTAAAGCTCTACGTTTCCCTGAATGAGTTCGATGACAGGCTGTTCTCTTCCTCGTGAAAATGATTTCATTCTAATGCGACCTTTACACTCCAGCAGCTTCTTTCTACTGTCAGTGATCCAAAACTTCCGCACTTTGTCAGAATCTGCCGGTGTATATTCTGTCTCCCCACGAAAAAGTGTATTTCTGGTAAGAAGACGAGACATTCCGTCGCCTTCTCTCCCAATATAATGTGTAGACATAGCACTCTTGCAATGATTCTGCGATTTGTCACGACAGTGTTTTTGGGCTTCAAGGTAAGGTACCAAGTACTCCAGCGTGTTACCTTCGAGAATCTTCACAAAGCAGATAACCATCCGATAAAAGTATGGCAGGGGGTCATAATCTGAGACATTTATCCATTTGTCGATCACTGTCAAAGCCTGATCAAGGCTGTATGACCTGGGGCCGGTAACATGAACACATACCTTCATCAGATGATAAGCGAATAGGTGCTCCCTTTCTAGCAGGACCAGTTCCTCAAGCAGCTTCAGAAGAAACTCTAAGTTTCGCTGATTTAAGTCTTCTATCTGGTCATTGTAACTAAGCATGTATTGAGCCTGTAGACGCTTCATCTCTGTGCGAGATGAACTGGGGAAGTTTTTCCGTGAGCAGATAGCTTGACAGGCTTCAATAACATCATGTGCGTCCTTCCTTTTGCTCAAACCTCGTTCTCGGCCAAACGTTTTCATTAGCGAGAGTCTGGCATCATTTGCCCGCCTCTGAGTTTCTTCTGGATCCTGCCAGGTTGATACTGTTTGAACAATACGGTCAACAATGTCCAGTAGGTGAAAAGCTTCACTGATACATTCGCGGAAGAAGGGAGGAGCTTTAACAGTGATAAACTTCAATGTATCGTCCGAATCCCCACCACAAAAATGCTTTGTTATCCATTCGATGCAAACAAGCCACACTTTGACTTCTCCAATGAAAGGATTTGGATAGGTGGGAGGAAAGTTTCGTGCCTTTCTAAACGCATCTAGGGCGCCTTTAGCCACCTTTTCAACTTGCTCCAGGTGTTTGATTTTTCCAGTATTCAGCATGTAACTCAGCTCGATAAACAGTACAATTCCTTTGGAATCAAAAATCATTCTGGTCTTAAAATTGGCGTTATTGGCTTTGAAAGCACGTTCTATCAACTGCTTGGCTTTCTCGAACGACGGACGGTTTTTTTTAGCATGAAATCTTGCTGAATGACAATAAACCAAGGGATCGTTGGTTTTTTCTGCAGCTTCGCAAAAGGTTTCTGCTGCTTGATCTGCGTCCATTGCCTTTAGCTCCTCAAAAAGAACTGAAAACTTCAATTTTCTTGTTTCTGCATATTTGTTGTAGACAAACAAATCCTGAAACAGTGGCAGAAGCTGTTCATGTTTGTACACTGGAAGCTGTAGGAACTTGCTTGTGATGGCGAAGAGGCTGCGCCCTTGTTCTTGAAGTACTCTGTTGAGAACAAACTCGGCGACAATCCTGTGTTGAAAAGTGTAAGACTCTGGCAACATCTCTTTGGACATATAGCTTCTCACTTCGTTTCCCCTAGGCGTTTCTCGGACCATTAAGTTCAACAAGTGCTCTGTAAAGAGTTGCTTGATGTCTTCATAAGTAACACTGTTCTTATCCAAAGGTCGTATGCGTTGCTTGAAAGCTTCAAACAACAAAAGAGCTGGCGTTGCCTGATTTGCATACTTCTGGACAAACGCCACTAACACAGCAATCTCCTGCTGTTGTGGTTGCATTTCGTCAAACGAACTGTTTATGATCTCTAAGAGTTTTGGGCGGAATTCTTTCATCATTGCCATAAGGGGAAAGTGAAACACACGGCAGAGTCCAGAAGGTCGATATCCATTTAACGTCTGTTGAAGATAGTCTTTGTACTTTTTCTCAAACTCGTTTAGGTCTGCCCGTGATTCTTCCAATTTAGCATTAACAGGAAAAACGGCATGGATGTGGTAAGCTTCAGCTTGTAAAACCTTCTTATCCGCTCTCCCGTGCTGACAACGTACGAGTAAAGCCTTTCGTCCCATGCTATTTAACAACCTTACCAACTTGTTTGACAAGCTCTCTACCCTACAGTGCTTTCCATCAATCAAGATGACGGGTGGAGTACCACAAATGTCTTCGAGGGTTGTGACTCTTGTAGCAAGCCTAGTTGTAAATGAATCTTCATCAAAGTCAAAGTAGACACCAAACTTTACAAATGCACAAGGGTAGGACTTGTGAAGATCCCACAGCACACGACGTGCAATGGTTGAACCACCTGTACCTGGCGCATGACGAATTTCTACAATGACAGAGTGGGTAAGTCCTTGATCAAGCAGCCGCTGTATGTGTGTGCGCACATCATTACCAGTGCCCCTCCTGGCATCATGGTTATCGAATAAACTTACAAAAGAAATCCACTGCCCTGACATGAAAGATCTTCTGTGTTCTTCAAGAAATTCTTGGAGTTTTTCTTCTTCTTCTTGGCTGGAGCATTGATCTGGAAGATTGTGGCATCCAATGTAAAGAATATCGATATATTCCTTTAAATATTGGAATTCTTTCTTAGACAGCTTTGTGGAAACTTTAGCTTGTGCAGTTGGCATACGATACTCTCGGCTCGAGGGTGAATGAAACAGTTCCGCTAAGCCTTGACTGAGTAACTTTGGGCTCAGATCAAATACGTGGCTAAGGAATTTTTGTGATACCCAATGTGAGTGAGTGTGCTTTAAGGTTACTAAGGTCATTTGATACTCGTTAAAGTTCTCATATAAACGACTGATTGTCACCATAAGATATGGATGGGATTCTTTCCTGAATGGCAGAATGAGGCAAATGACAGGCTTTTGTCTGTCAAACTTGTCTGGATCTGAGCAGCAGCTAAAAAATCTACTGATTTGTTTTACAGCAGATAATTCCCAGTTAGGGAACGTCATAGGAATACTTTCAGGACGGTCACTTTCTCTTCCATTAACAAACAGCCATAGCATCTTCTTAGCATCTATATGTCGTACTAGGTTGCTGGTGGAGAGACTTATCAGCTCTCCTGGGGTAAGCAAGCTGACCAGGTTTCCGATACCTTCTTGCACAGAAAACGAGTGATAGAAGCCAGTTTCTTCTGACTTTGGGTCGAAATCTAGTACCATCTTCCAAGGCACACTTCTCAAGCAAGACAGTTGCTGCACATCAGCTTTTGGCAAAGCATCTGCGATTAAAATATATTGGTTCTGGGTTGCGTCAAAATCTTTAACACAACTACAAAATCTTAACCATTCATCCCATCGAGGGCCACTCAGGATTTCAGTGTGAGAAGTACTTGCAGTTGATTCCTGCTGGCTTTCAACAAGTAAATCAAGCTTTTTTTCTATCCTGTCCAGCTGTTTCTTGTTGTGAACAGCACCGGCTTGGTCATCTAAATAAAGCTCTCTGTAGTGTTTCCCGGAAAGAAGAACCTCATCTGAATAAAGCAAAGTCATAAAGTTTTAAAAACGTTTTGCAAGAGCAGTTTGCGAGGAATATAAACTTTAAAACGTAGAAAGGTAAGGTACAGAAAGTTGCTTATGGATCGGCAACATAGAGAGGTTATAGCTCCCTGCTGGAAACGTTAGAAGTCGTAGAGAAACAAGCAAAGATATAAGAAAAGGGCAGATAAGATAAACTAACTCTTCAGAAACAAAACTCTTAAGAACTTAAAGAATTACATATTAACAGCTCCTATACCTGAAAGAACGTCATAAATTTCCTGTTCATCAACACCAAGTGTTCTTAAACAGCAAGTAATCTTGGGCCAGTAGGAATTAAAGTCATCATCTGACATATTGCTCGATGATGGATGACCAATCAATTTGTTTCTGGCTTCTTTGAGACTCTGTATAGACGATTCGTAGTTTTCTCGTTTACCAAGTTCTATCGAGCACCGTTTGGAAAACAAAAGCACAGTTGTCAGAAGAGAAAAATCCCATTTCTCTATATTGCCGGTGTTAAACAGCGTTGCTTCGTGCCCTTTTAAGTGCATTTTCCCTTTGTCCAGAGCAGCAGCATCTGACGGCTGGTTCCTCCACAATGGATGAATTTCCATGAACAATCGACGAAGAGCGGTGAGACATGTACCATACACCAACTTGAAAATACACAAAATATTTTTCCTAAAAAATAATGCAAGTTAGATTTTTCTATGGGATGAATGTGTTACAAGTACGCACCAATACAAAAATTCAACAATTTGGTCAAACAGAGCCAAAAAGAAAAGGTACAGTACATTGTTTTCGTTTCTTAATATTTTAGCGCATTGAGACTTGCTGAACACGTATATCAAATTTTATTAGTATATTATATTATTATCCCTGATATAGTTTGAAAATACAGAGCACCTATTTCATGTCGCCCAACAGCGTGTTCTTGACCTTTTATAAATTAAAGCGGTATTATTTTATTGTTATTTCGAAAAGAAATAATTTTGCTTAATGGCTTAATTTCTCTCCTTTCTGAAAAACTTTTAATTATTTTATAACAAATATTTAAAGGTTCATGAAATAATCGCTCTTGCTTAAAGGTAAAGGCTTAACTGTTACGTGTACGAGGCTAGTAGGGCTGATTTGAACGTAGACAAAAGAATATTAAACTCGCCACCATTTATGACAAAGGTCTATTCCTGTAATATTTGTTGGGACACTAATAGAATTGACAAGAAGTCAGTGAAACTGTGGTGGGCAAATTATATTCTAATTTTGTATTTCCTCTATTTTTGGAATATCTACTATCTTTTTTATTTCTGTAATGTCTGTTGAGCCACTAAAATATATAATTGACAAGTACTAAATGAAACTCTGTTCAGCCAAAGTCTAATTGAGGGTCTTTAACTTTTCTAATTAATATTTGTTAGGACACTAAAATAAATAATTGTCAGGTACTCAGTGAAACTCTGGTCGGCAGAAGTCTAATTTTGTATTTTATTTATATTGTAATGGAACCTTTGGGGAAACTCGCGATATAATTAATAGACGAGAGGTTCAGAATCTTCTGCAGAGCCGGAGTTTATTTCTCTTCTACATAACAGTTCTAAGGTCTTTCCTCAGCTTTCTAGATTTCTCAACTCCTATTCAACTCAACTCAACTCGACTCAACTCGACTCGACTCGACTCCTTGGATCTAAACAGGTTTTCCTTTTTATATCCTACTAACTAATACAGAATTATACGTAACTCTTGACGAAGATTGACTGTACGTCTAATCCTTATTTGGGAGGCACCTAGTCCAAACACGCCCAGTTCTGTCCGCGCATAACGTAATAAAATTTCTTCTGCTAA